>APFE030064110.1:0-18211 GCA_000404065.3 Pinus taeda
TAGGATGTTAAAAGAATGCTATAATACTAATGACTAGTTGTAGATGCATACATGATTCCTTCGGGGTTGGATATTGAAGATGGAAGGTGAGAGCCGACACACATACCCTTGAATAAAATTGTGGTGGTGTTTTCCCTCAGTAAAAAAATTTAGGTCATTTAGAGTGCATGACTAGGAAAGAAAATAAAGAAAAAAATAAAAAAGAGATAAATCCAAAACCATTTTTGTGAGTAATAAAAGCCAAGGTTTAGTTAGCCTTGGGAGGTCGGCCTTTATAGATGACATCATATGAAAAGAAAAGTCTCGAGGTTTAGTAGGACCCAAATCATGAAGATCCATTAAAGGATCTGTTTCTATCATTACTCTTGTGGAAAAATATTCTACTACAACATTAGTTAAGATTCTTGAACTAATCTCGGGATTAGCAGAAAAAAAGAAAGGAGTTTTCAATATCCATTGATTTTACATCTCGACATTCAAAGTAAGAGTGAGGGGTACTCCTGCAACTTAAGATAAAGAGGAGGAGAAATAGGTAACTCAAATGTCCAACCTCCATAACAAGAGTTTCCTGTAACACCAATATTGAGGGAATGATTGTGGTTGCTAACAAAGGTAGTATTGTAAGGCCTAAACAAAGCCCATTGTGATCTAGGTGGATATTGGTGGCCACCCTCCTATTCCACCTAGAACCCCAAGTTATTTTCATCTGTTTCCTTGTTCATTTCAACATTTAATATTTTTAGTAGTTTTTCTGGTCTTGAACTTCCAGAACGGTTTTGACCCCCTAAACGACATTTTTTTTGGGTCCGCGATAGGCCCATAGCCCTAGGAATTCTCATGTAGTGAAATTTATAGTACTCAGATATACCTTTCCAACAAGGTATCATACGTGCCAAACAAAGATAATATATCCAAGTTACAACCCTGGGAAGTTGGCTACCCAACTAACCCCAACGGGGCCAACAAACTCTTGGTGTTACATATCCTAAGGTTAGGGTTTTGGTCATTTAGGGTTTTATCATGTTTTCCAATAATCAATAGACCCTTGAGCCTCATTGTAACACAGTTCAGAGGCATGTAGCCACCACATCTCTTCTCAGAGATAAGCTACCATCAGCTGAGTTCTCTTATTTCCATTATGTTTGTAAGCATAGTTCAGTGTTTTTCTATTAATGAAATGAAGTGTTTTTCTATTGTATCTCTGTGTTTATGACTATATATGTAAGTTTTTGCATTCTTTTTTAATTTTAGATCACATTGTCTCAACACCGTACTAGTCTAGTTCAATTAGTGCCTCCTGAATTTGAAATCCTAGGCATATATTGCAGAATTTTTGACGAGATGGCAGGAAAAGTAAATGTATCAACCACACCTATGTTGACAATAGAATTTCCTATTTCTGATCCACAATAAAATGAACCCATGAATGTTATACCACTTTAGGGACTCCCACACTTTCATGGAATGGCTTGGGAAGACCTTGAAGCATTCTTGCTTGAATTTTATGATACAATTGCACCACTGATCCCCAAAAATTGAATTTTTTCTACTCAAATTTAAAGGGAGAAAAACTATGATGGTTCATGGGATTAGGAGGTGTACCATTAATTCCTAGGATGAGATGAAGGAATTATTTCTTACAAAATATTAAGACTAATGTCGATCTAGGGATTTAAAAGAAGAAATATTTAAATAAAATGACTTATAAAGAGGGAAAAACTCTAGAAGAGTATATAGAATGATTTTAGTATAATCTCCAAAGGTCACCATACACTACCCTTCCTAAAGAAGTATTAAGAACTACCCTTATCAGAGGACTGAAAGATGAATGGTTGGAAACACTCAATTTAATATGGCAGTGAGATATTTATAAAGAATAATATGATGACATTATTAAATTGTGTACCAAGTGCTCCCGAGGAAGCGCAAGGAATAAGCATGGACTACAAGATCCCTTGCTCAAAACCAATAGGAATATTGGTGGAGTTTTTTTTTTGTATCCCAGAGGAACCCAATAGTTTGCAGGACACGTACCTACTAGTAAACCTTTGGGGGTCTATGACATGTCCTCCTCTCCGTAAACTGGGTCACAACTTGGGGATTTGGACCTTGGATCTCTTAATTTTCATAGATTTCACATTACTTCAATCACCAATTGAGCTTCCTTGTGTGATGACTATTGGTGGAGGAGTTACTGAGGTAGAAATTGGTAATTTGTTAGAAAATTTGAAGACTGATATCCTAAGTACTTTGACCACGTAGTTGGATCTTCTACAGGTAAAACAAGAATGAGCAGATATGAAACAAGCATTAGTAATCCTCTATTCCCCCTATCATAAAAAAACATGCCCATAAGGAATGTCCTCTAGATGTGATTGAGGTCTATCCTATCTGTGCAAAGGAACATGCAACTAATTTTTACCCATCCATGTCAGGATTAAAAGTAGTATATAAGGAAGCTAAGGAAGATCTTGAACTAACATACTTAGTGGATAAGTGACAAAAATAACAATTTTGTCCCCCACGTATGAATAATGGATCTCCTATGTTATTTTCTAGTCAATATAATCAACAAAGATATCGTGGACCAGCTTGGCAGAGTCAACAGTATCATGGAGAATCATGGAAAAATCAACAATAACCAACACCATCCTAGCCAAATCAACCATACCCTAGGTCTGCATGGAAGAACCAACAATGCTGCAAACACCCTTGTAAAAACATGCAATACCCTTCCCAATGGACGGATCAGGGTGTTGAGGGACCAATATGGCCTCAAAACTAGCAATGCCCTTTTGGGAAAACTAATCAATCTATATAGGTGTTACCACAGTCACAACCACCATCATAGTTACAATCATCCCAACCACAACTTCAATTACCTTCGAACACTTTTCCATCACTATGCCCTCAACTGTCCACACAACCAAACCCCAATTTGAGTAATCGACTAGTTCAAATTTTAGAAATATTAGAAAAACTTGATTCTTGTTTTACCCCTCTAGAACGTAACAGAATAAAATCACAATTTGGGTGAACAATTGTCACATAAATTTCCTCAAAAGATTATGACAATTTAGAAAATGAAAAACATAATAAGGAGCATGATCAAGTTCAAATCGAAAAAATTTCAACAACAGTGACCTATGTTGGATCAGAATCATCTTTACCATCGACATTAGTACCATTTCTTGAACCTAGTAGAAGATAGACAATAACTAATGTTATAGCTACCGGTCTTGCATTTTCAGAAAGATTGACTATACTTAAACAACTAAGATACCCATAATTTGATTTAATCGGAGAATTACAAAATATGTGTTAAATTCCCCATTACAAAATATATTTGTTAAATTCCCCGTCATGCATGATATTAGAGAAATGACTATATATGTGAAGACTATATAGGAATTGTGCGTTAATAAGCCTTGAAGGAAGCCTAAGGATCCTCCCACTATTTTTGTGATTGGAAAATTATCTGATTTGATCATAGGAAGACAAATTCCTATGAAGTATGAAGATCCTAGAAATCTCGTAGTTACTGTCCAAATAAAAGGTATCAATTTTCCAAATATCTTGGTAGATATAGGAGCTATTGTTAACATTATGACAATAAAGGTTTGTGCTTTTATCAAAATTCATGAGTTAATACCGACTCCCACTATGCTGGAATTAATTGATAAATTTATGGTCAAACCCGAAGGGATCATTGAAGATATAATTGCCTTGGTGGATTCTTGGGAGTATCTTGCTGATTTCTTGGACCTTCATCTCAAATATAAATTAGAAGGACTTCTCTTAAATTGGGAAAGCCTTGGCTTGCCTTTGTTGACACATATATTGGGTTTAAAACTAGGAATATGACAACTTCTCATGGAACAACCATTAAGAGTCTTATGATTTGTCCACTTGGTAAACCCATCATGGAATTAGGAAATCCAATATGGTTTTCTCAAAATTATGAGGAATGGAAGCTGCCTCCTATTCTTATAATTGAAAAAACACTTACATTCAAAAAACAAGTTGAAGATGATACCATTAGTAGCTTTATTACCCAACCATCTACAATAAAATATCTAACTTGTCGAATGTTGGAAGTTGTTTTGGATAATGAATCCCAGGGTAATCACATGGAAGATTCCACTAGTGATTATATCCCTACAACAATAACGAATAAAACATTGTCAGTCGAAATTGAACTAGGAAAATCATTAAATATTAATGCTAACCTTACAAGTTCCGAACAAGAATGATTGTTGCAAGTACTCCAAAAGCATAAACAAGATTTTTCCTAGGATTATATAGAAACAAAAGGTATTGAACCTAGATTATGTACACATCATATTTATATAGAGAAATATGTTTATCCTATCTGGCAACCTCAACAAATCATAAACCTACACCTCAAGGATATAGTGAAATAAGAACTTTAGGAATTACTTGATGTGTTGCACTAAAAATTGTCACCTTGACATTCTGCAATTTGTGTGAGTCCATTACCACTCATACTTTCCTCCTTTGCAAGTCTTAAGCCTCAGTTCCTCATATCAAGCCTTGAAAATAAGACAAATCCCTCAAAAGTCCTTAAAACGCTAGTTTCACACTTTCTCTTTGTATTACCTGCGGTCCGCACCTAATGCTCATGTCTCCTGTGTACCTGACCGCACTATCTCTGTGTTAAAGGTACGAACCCCTGTAAAAGTTAAAAAGGCGCGAGTACATTCTGAAAAACTCACTTTCAGTCATTTCTAGAAGTTTTTGGAAGGAATCTTGAGGTGGCAAGTTCGCTCTCTTAAGGTTCATGCATCCCATACCTTAAGGAGCTACCACCTTGATGTGAGGAGCTTATCTATTTGAAGGAGGATTCTATCCCTTCATAGGTGGACTTGTAACCTCCTCCTCTACACTATAAAATGAAGCATTGGGCTGGTTACTTGGGAGGTTAGAAGCTGAATATTATTGAGGTGAAATGTTGCTGGAACTTAGTCTTCTTTAGTTGCGTTTTTATGAGGAGATATTACATACCTCTATGATCTCATTTGGAGGAGTGCAAGGCTTGTCAAAGTAAAGGAAATTCTTGTTTCGGACCCCAGGAAGAGCTTGTTCAACATCAAGGCTGAAAAGGTTGTAAGGTTTTTCTACTTCAAAGTTAATATAAATAAGTTTGTTTTTCTCAATAAGCTGTTCATTCATGGTTTATTTTATGGATTCCTTGATCACCATAATAGGCATGATTTGTAATATTTACTATGCAGGTGCTATTTAATGTTTGCTTGTTTGTTATTGTAGGTCTTTAAAGGTAACTCTTTCGAACGATTGGAGGTTAACTCTTTCAAAAGATTGAAGGATGACTACTATGAACAAGCATTGGATCTGAGGTAGGATCTTAACACCTTTATAGCATTTACTTATAAATCGCATATGTCTAGAGAAATATAGGTTTGTTTGTCCGTTTGTTGCTAGATTATATTCTGATACTAGGGAGATTGGCCTTGTCCGCAAGATCGATTTATCCGGCCAACAAATTGGCGACTCCACTAGGGATGAATTTGGTTTTTAGTTTTCCTTTGTTTTGACTTGAGAAAATTGTTTTCGTTTCTGGTTTTTGATTGATGTATACTGGCTTGGGTAGTTTTTAAAATCTGGAGTATTTTTTTTTTTTTTCGAAGTTTTCTGGGGACCGCACTTTCTCTTTAGAGACAGTGTGGGCATCTCCGCACTTTTCCTTTAGTAAACAGAGTGGAACCGCACCTGTTTCTTCTGGAGCCTGCGGACCCTGTAATGTTTTTTGAAAAACCTAAAATATCTTTTTCTAGTTAAGTTTAAGTTTCATTTAGGATTTTTAGTGTTTACCCAGATCTGTATTTTTCCTATCAAAAATCTCTTGTGAGTGAGTTCTGATAGTGTTTTTGTTTTGGATGATTTTCTAGAAGTTTTGCATGCTTGGATTGGTTTTCACTTTGTCTCTATAGTGAATCAAAGATCAGAAGCTTGAGAAACCTTAGATCACTATGGTGTCTTTTCAGCTTCTTGATGAGTCTGACTTGGTTGTGAAATCTATCCTTTGTGAGAAATAGATTTAGTTTTCTCCTTGCAATCTTTGAACAAACTTTGTTATAAGTTTTGAATTTCATTTTTACAAAAGAAAACATATATGGATGTTTTTTGATTAATTTGTTATTATGAACAAATGAATGCTTAGTTTACTGAACAACTAAGTAAAATGTCCTAAAAAAGAATTGAAGCTTTTATTCAATTAGATTTTTAAAAGTTTTTAGATCTCAAAATTAATTTTTTGTAGTTTTGAGTGTTTTTCTAGAACTTGTAGATCTCTTTTGAAGCAAATTGTTTTTGTAGTTTCGAGTTTTGAAAAGGGAAAGGGATTTATTGTGAGCATTAATTATTAGTCTCATTTTGAGTTCTTTTTGAAAAAGACAAAAGGATTTTCTTTCCATTTCCATGTTGAAAGAAAGAATTGTTTCTTAAAGGATTGCATTCTCGAACTCTTTCTTTTAGCTAGAATTTCATTGAAAGAAGAACGAATTGCTTATCATTTTAGGTGCATTTTTTTAGTGTGTTTGGAGTCGAGTCTTCACACCATCAAAGTTTCAATTCCATACCTATCGACTTAAAGAACAACCCATAAAAAAAACGCTTAATTAAAATTGATCTAGTAATATTTTCTATTTCTAGGGCTCTTATCACCAATATAGCTTAGGCTAGTATCTTGGAGTAGGGAGTAATTAACTCTCCAAGATAGTTAAAACAAACAAGTAGATACATTTTGTGGTAGGGAATAAATCCAATTGTAATTCATACATTCTGGGAAGCTTCTCTTAAAGGATTCAATCACGAGATCATGTCCGAATCTTTGAGACAATCAATTCTATTTCATTGGGAAAGATAGAAGATTTGCGCGTATTATAAATGATAAACCTCAGATTAACCATTGTTGAGGAGCCTGGGGTCACTTGTTGGTAAACCTCAGATTGACCATATCGAGGAGCCTTCAAGGGGATTGAGCCTTGTTACTCTGCCCTTGCGCGTAGATCGGATTGTAGACTGTTCCCCCAGTTGTATTTGTTACTGTTGGTAACCTTAGTGTCCATAAACTTAATATTATTTCCTAAGGTGATGGTGAAGGAAGGATCTCACTGTACCCGGTGCAGACATCGACTAGACTCACTTGGACTCTTTGGGGGGTTCTCTTCACTCGAGATGGTTTTGTGAATAAACTTGTGCCAGTCTGTTTCATTAAGCAGGTTGTCGGGGTAACTGTTCCAACCGCCCTTTCTGTATTAAACTTCTACTAAGTTGGATTTCATCACCATCTAGTGTTTTTAGTATAGGAAGTTACTGTTTGTGTGTGGTTTGAACTCTTAGATTTTTAGGCATGTGATTCAACTGTTTGTTTCTTTAGAGACTTTAGGTGGTTTTATTGAAATTTTCTTTGTTTGCGTGTGATTAATTAATATTTAATTGTGGCCAAATTACCGAGACAGGAGTCTTAGTTTTTCACCACCTCGAATTCCTTTTCACCCTACACCAAGAGGTTATTATGCTTCATCGATCATGTAAAAACAGTCATCTATGTTTTCCCAATCACCGGAAACATTTTTATACGACGGTCCTTCTGTTCCTTCGGGGTACGAGTCACTCTTTGCTATCTTTTCAGGAGTAACTCCTCGACCAACTGAACATCAGTTATCACCTGGTAGTAATGGAACTCAAACATTGAATGCAGAGAAAATTCTTATGATATCTGGTAGTATTCCAAATCCTCAACCTGAAGGTAGTTAGTTACCGCCTGGGGGGAAACCTCAAGGTAGTCAGTTACCGCCTAGGGGGCAACCTCAAGGTAGTCAGTTACCGCCTGGGGGGAAACCCCAAGGTAGTCAGTTACCGCCTGGAGGGCTACCTCAGGGTTATCAACCTTCAGGATAGTACATACCCCAAGGTCAACCCCAGACTCAGTATATTCCTCAGGATGCTTATCAACCCCAGATTCAGTACATGCCTCAGGGTTATCAACCTCAAGGTCAGTACCCAACTCAAGGTTTCCAACCGCCTTCTGGTCAATCATTTTTACAAGGAGCTGGAAATGTACCACCTAATTATTAGCCCTACGTTCAACTAGGTTATGGTCCTCCATATGTACAACCTTCTATGAGTCCATACCCCGAAATGAACATGGTGTGAAATCCACCTCAAACTCAACAGACTTTGCAACCTAATGTGCAGTTACCTTATCAAGTTGGACAACCTTGGTTTCTCGTACAACCCAACAACCTATTTAACCTACTGTTCAAACCCCTGCACCTGGTTTAGTTCAGCAGCCTGAGCCTAGCTCACCTCAGACTCTGCCTCAAACTGCTGCAACTACTGCAACTTATGTTCAACCTACCACACCTATTTTTGGAGTATCTGTAGCTCCGGTTTCTACTATCCCTGCATCAGTACAAACTCCTCAAGTCTCTATGCCACAGTCAGGACCTATAGTTCAGACTTTGGTCCAGATGCCTGCAGGACAAGCTCGTCCAAGTACGATTGCCACAAGTCAACAGCAATTCACTTATCAACCATACCGGGGACAATATCAATTCGGTCCTACTGTACAAAACCTAGTTTATCAATATTAACCATATCCTGGCTATACCTATCAATAGCCTCAACAACCTCAGTTTGGTCTGGTTAATCCTGGTTTTCCAGGAATTTATAACATTCCTAATGCAAATATGATTCCAGGTTATCCTAGATATCCTCCTCCTAGAACTCGTCTCATTACTCAAGGTTTTCGCGACCCTAACCATCAGTTACCATTTATTGCAACTTTAGATTTACCTGATTTGTAGTGCCTTACGAACGATCCGATTTACTATCTTCTGTATTAGCCGCCAATGCCTAGTAAGTTTTCCTGTGATATCCCGAAATTCGAGGGTAAGTCAGGAGAAGATCCGTCAAATCACGTTATGACTTATCACCTCTAGTGTGCATCTAATTTAATCATTTATGATTCAATTCGTTTGCATCCTTTTCAACGAACTCTCATTCGTCTTGCCGCCAAATGGTACATTGAGTTACCACGAGCCTATTTTAATAATTTCAATCAGTTAGCCATTGCTTTCTTAACTCATTTTTAATTTCCTGCCAGATACGACAATAACACGGTGATGTTAACTTCACTGAAACAATCCATGTACACATATATTTCTGATCATATTCATGAATGGCGATGTAGAAGGTGTTTAGTGAAAGTTTTCATTTCAGATCAAATTTTAGTGGAATGGTTCATTAAATCATTATTACCTAAAATCACTAAAGATGTTGCTAAGGGAGGAGTTGTTACTGAAGAGAAAGTCATTGCTCAGGCTCAGTACCTTGACCTCGTCTATACGCAGTCGGGTACTTTACACGAAAAAATCCATGATCTTCCAAAACACGGTCAAATAACTACAGCTCCTTCAGGGTCTCATGCCGCTGATGGTATGATTGGTTCAGTTAGTACTAAAAGTAAGAAGAAATCTTAAAAGAAATCTTCTCCTACAATAACTTTACCTGATTCCCCGAAGGGAGATTCTTCCACTGAAGTTTCTGCCGACGTCCATGTCGTAGAATCATCTACGACCAAATCAAAATCCGGTAGTAAAGAGAAGGGGAAGAAGGAAAACAAACAAAATTCAAAAGATAAAATGGATAAAATTGAATCTACTGACGAAAAACGGAAACCTCGCTATCCTTGTTTCATTTGTGACGAGGATCATTTAACCAAAGAATGTCCACATCGAGCAGGGTTTTCGAAATTCGTTAAAGGTTCTCAAACTCCTGCTGTCTTGAAGGATCCTTTTCCTACTCAAGATAGTAAGATCGTTGCTTCTTCCTCGAATGCCTCAGAAGAACTCGTTATGATGATGTCTCATGTCAAGATTGCAACGCGATCACAAGATTATGGTAGTAAAAATCCTATTGATGCTAAAAAAGCATAATCTTCTAATTCAAACACATCAACTACACCTCCTCCTAGTTCTGATCCACTACAGATCGAGAAACCCAACCCTGACTTAGTAATAAAACTACCTGCTAAAGGTATACTTTGGAAATCAGCTTTCAATCCACATGCGAGAGCTGCTCAGCATTATAACATTGTTGAAGACTTAGCTATTTCCCCTTCAACAATGTCGGCTTTGGAAGTGTTGCGATCATGCCCAGCACAGCGTAAATTACTATTGTCTGCTATAGGAGCTGTCAATATTCAGGATCCAAACCTTATAATCTTCGATTTAGAGGATAGTACACCCCGCCTACCTCATCAAATGGCTTTCAAGATTCCAGTTTTAGTCAAAAACAGACCTTGCTTTCGGACTGTGATTGATGAAGGGGCTTCTACGTGTATTATGTCGATCCAGTGTTGGAGATCACTTGGTTCTCCTACACTCAACCAGTCTCCAACAATTCTAAAGGCTTTTGATTGCCGAGGGTTCCATCCTTTTGGTATTTTGCAGGATTTACCTATAGGGGTCGAAGGCAAAACCGTAAATCTAGATGTGGAAGTGGTTGATGCCCCTCTAGATTAAACCTTCTCCTGGGTCGCAGTTGGTCTTATGCTATGACTGCTATTGTTTCATCAGTATTTCGGCTTATCAAGTTTCCTCATAACGGAAAGATCATTACGATAAACCAACTAACCTATTTCTCATCCGACCCAGCCTCTACAGATAGTGTTTAGCACGTCGGTAAAATGACTATACCTTACAAGGATGTTGGCGTGGGTTTGATAAAAGATTCTGGTTTACTGGGAACTTTTTCCTTCCCTCCTCCTAACGTATCACCTTCTATTGCAAATATTCATATGATTTCATCGAATATTGTTACTTTTGATCATCCTTGAATCATACCTTTCGATTTTGAGGTGGATTCATTTAATGGCACGATGCCTTTGAGTCCCTTTGAAATTGCATATCAGGCTGTACAGTCATTTTCTAATTCCTGATCAAGCTCGAGGATAGCTTCTTCTTGTATCAACCTCGTTAAAAAATGAGACTAGGTGTCTCGAGGATAGTTTGTTCATGTGTCAACCTTGTTAAAAAATGAAACTAGGTGTCTCGAGGATAGTTTTTTCCTATGTCAACCTCGTTAAAAAATGAAACCGGATGTTTATGAGCATAGTTCCTTGTCTTGTGTCAAACTTGTTAAAAAATGAAACAAGGATCATGGAGCGTAGGTCCTTGTCTTGTGTCAAGCTCGTTAAAAAATGAAACAAGGGTTATGAGGATAGTTTGTTCCTGTGTCAACCTCATTAAAAAATGAAACAACTCCCTTTCCAAATCGAGTCTTTGATTAAGATCTCGTAAAATCAAAGTCGAGTCTTTCCAAGATCTCGAAAGTGAACTTTCATTCCATCCACCTCGTTGAATGCAATGAAGCTTGGGGGGCATGTACCTCGACTTGAGTCATTATGCTGGGGGCATGCAGACTTATAACAAGCATATTTTTTCATTTCAAGCTTGTGTAAACATGAAACCGAATCCAAGCAGAGTTCTCCATGGTTCAAGCTTGTGTAAAAATGAACTCATACTCGATTTACATCTCGTGATAAGCTGATCATATGCTTTCACTTGGTTGTTTTTCCTTTCTTGAGGGACCGCAACCAGTGGTTTTATTAGCCAACCTCTTAACCATTACATGTTTTGAGGAGTTCCACCATCGCTGGAACCAGTTGCTACCCTTTATACCACTCATTCCTCTAGAATGAGTCTTCTTTAAGCTCTTTTCTAACTCTTAAAATATGAAAAGATTACCGAGTTTTTCCCCTTTTAACTCATTAAACGGAATTAAAAAGGTGGTCCACTTTCAACTCTTTTCTGACCGTATAAACATGAAAAGATTGCTGGAATTTTGTCGTTTTAGGTTCGATACCGGTTACGAAATGACGTGTCTTCAATCACTTTTCTACTTTTTGGATCGAGGCCACTAATTATGAAAAGTACTCCTTGATCGTAATGGTCAAGCAGTTCTCTCGAGTATTATTTTATACTTTTTCAGGCTCGAGGGGCACAAATTTATGAAAAAGCGAAATATTGGAGTTCTCTTTAAGTCCTTTTCAGACTCTCAAAAATTGAAAAGATTGCCGAGCACTTGATTGTTCGAACTCATTAAAATAAATGAATAATCGTCCCTTCAGTATAAGTTTACCCCTTTTACTGACTGAAATGGAATATTTACAAAAAAGGTACATGTTGACTAATTACGGTGAATAGAGTCCTCTTTAAACCCTTTTCAGACTCGTTAAATATGAAAAGATTGTCGAGCGCTTGTCTTTTCCAGCTCGTTAAAGTATTGTAAATCTCATCCCTCCTGTATTATTTTATCCTTTTTCGGACTTGAGGGATTATTTTATGAAAAATTAACCCCATGGAGTTTTCTTAAGTTTTTCTTCTGACTCCCTAAAATTGAAAAACACTAAGTTTTTCCTATACTGGACTTGTTAAAATTTAACAGTAAAGGACCTGCTCAATTTTAAACAAGAACGAACCACTCCTTCTTAGGGTTCAAATTTTAAACTAAGTTGGACTCATCTAAAGGATGAGCTTATAAACAAGCAAATGTTATCCTCCTCAAGCTTGTCAAAAATAAAGAGGTACTCGCCAGAAATGGTGGGGGAAAAGAGAGAAAAATGAACCTGTTTGTTAAACTTTATTTTTTAGAAAAGCCATTAACCACTCTTGAACATGACACTTTTTGTTCACCTGGGTTGGGAAAATCCTTTACCTAACAGTTAATCAAACCACATTGAAAGTCTTCAGCTGGTTTCTGGGTATTAGCTTTGGGTCAATTGTCACCAAGCCATTTGCAGTGTCGTTATGTGTTCAAGAGAACAATTCAAATAAACCATTCATCTGTAAGATATCTGTCATCCATTTTGACCATCTTTGAGTCAATCCTTGCCAACATATTTCTTCAAAACTTGATCTATGATTTCGTGTTGTGGGCTTGCCTACAACGGATAACTTTCTATCGAATTCAGCTCATTATTTAGGAAGTTGATCTAGAAATCGTCAGTACCTTGAAATCTACATGCCCTAATGGCAGGTTTCTCACCTTCGATGATAGGTTGCATCATTGACCTTCGATCGAATGATTCTATGATATGTTCAACTTCAGCTCATTTATTCACATTTCATGGATTGTACTGAGTACTTTGAGAGCCATTGACATTACTGGTGGTTTCTCTCACACTTGTTAACAGTCCATATCATTGACTAGTAATCAAGTGGTTTCTACCATGTTCGACTTCGACACATTCATTCACATGGATAGAATCGTACTAGTTCAGGAAGCGAAAAGTAAGACCCTAGATCTAGTTTCTACCATCCAGGCTGCGAGGAACTTTGTTATTCATTATAGAATGGAATATTCATAAACATATGGTTGCATCCATACTGTGTCTACATATGTCTATACTCTTGATGTATTACAAAATCATTCCTATATCAGAACAGTTTAGTCAGTTTTCTAGTCAATTTTAATCTGAGTATGGGAATGCCTACCTCAGTGATGATATGTCTACATATATATATTTTGCATTGAATGTTTTTACATGTTCCAACTTGGGTGTCCACAAGATGATCCTTGAAATGATAAATTACTTCACTCTTCATACATGATAGACTCTATCTTCATCTATTACAGACTTCGCACTTTAGGGGGCAATCTGTTGCACTGAAAATTGTCACCTTGACATTCTGCAATTTGTGTGAGTCCATTACCACTCATACTTTCCTCTTTTGCAAGTCTTAAGCCTCAATTCCTCATATCAAGCCTTGAAAATAAGAGAAAGCCCTCAAAATTCTTTAAAACTATGGTTCCGCACTTTCTCTTTGTATTACCTGTGGTCCCCCACCTAATGGTCATGTCTCCTATGTACTTGACCACACTGTCTCTGTGTTAAAGGTGCGAACCCCTGTAAAAGTTAAAAAGGCGCGAGTACATTCTGAAAAACTCACTTTCAGTCATTTCTAGAAGTTTTTGGAAGGAATATTGAGGTGGCAAGTTCACTCTCTTAAGGTTCATGCATCCCATACCTTAAGGAGCTACCCCCTTGATGTGAGGAGCTTATCCCTTTGAAGGAGGATTCTATCCCTTCATAGGTGGACCTGTAACCTCCTCCTCTGCACTATAAAATGAAGCATTGGGCTGGTTACTTGGGAGGTTAGAAGTTGAATATTTTTGAGGTGAAATGCTGCTGGAACTTAGTCTTCTTTAGTTGAGTTTTTATGAGGAGAGATTACATACCTCTAAGATCTCATTTGGAGGAGTGCAAGGCTTGTCAAAGTAAAGGAAATTCTTGTTTCGGACCCCAGGAAGAGCTTGTTCAACATCAAGGCTGAAAAGGTTGTAAGGTTCTTCTACTTCAAAGTTAATACAAATAAGTTTGTTTTTCTCAATAAGTTGTTCATTCATGGTTTATTTTACGGATTCCTTAATCACCATAATAGGCATGATTTGTAATATTTACTATGAAGGTGTTATTTAATGTTTGCTTGTTTGTGATTGTAGGTCTTTAAAGGTGACTCTTTCGAACGATTGGAGGTTAACTCTTTCAAACGATTGAAGGATGACTATTACAAACAAGCATTGGATCTAAGGTAGGATCTTAACACCTTTATAGTATTTACTTATAAATCACATATGTCTAGAGAAAGATAGGTTTGTTTGTCCGTTCGTTGCTAGACTATCTTCTGATACTAGGGAGATCAGCCTTGTCTGCAAGATCGATTTAGCCGGAAAACATGATGCTAATTCTATATATCCTATATCGAATTGCCAATGGGTTTCACCATTAGTTTTCATCCCTAAAAAGAACAAGAATGTTGGGTTATGTCATATTCTTTCCACTACTAGCCCACGTAGTTAACCGAGGGGTTAGAAAGAGGGTAGAGCCCCCCCTTCATTGCGCCGATTGTGTAGCTGGGGGGGGGGGGGGGGGGGGGTCACAGGGGTTTTGACGGGTGCAGGTAACCCCACTCTACCTTTTATTAGGTTGGGCGGACCTACATATGATTTTGTGCATGACTTTCACACATGGTTTTGGACGCGATGGTTTCCGGTCCATGGTTTTGGACACGATGGTTTTTGGTCCATGGTATTGTATGCTTTGCCATGTATAAATATGTATTGTAGCATTGAAAAGAATATAATGAAAAATCAAGCTGGTAGTCCCGGTTTTGGGATCCAGGGGAAAATATCTGTGTATATGTGTTTTATGTGTTATGCTCTCCCATTGTTTATTTACTGTGTTTTATAATTCATGTGCAGGTAATTTTTGTATGGGGTTAAAACCTACATTTGGTATCAGAGCTGTTTTGGCTTCAAGTGGATGCCTTTGTTGCTGAGGGGTTTCGCTCGGGCCTGTGGTAGACCCTGTTCAGTGGGAGATCTGCGAGATCGATTCTAGTGGTAAAAGAAGATGGCGAGCAGTGGAAAGATAGAGATCGAGAAATTTAATGGTCAGAGTTTTGAGTTGTAGAAACTCAATATGGAGGATTTGTTGGTGGATAAAGATCAATGGATCGCGGTAGATCCAGGTACTAAACCAACAGGAGTGTCCGATGAAGAATGTAAGAAGTTGGATCGGAAGGCAAAGAGCACAATATGATTATGTGTCTCAGATTCAGTATTGCTGAATGTATCAGGGGAAGCTACGATGAAGGCTTCATGGGACAAGTTAGGCACTTTTTACCAATCTAAGTCTCTGGTGAATAAACTGCTCCTACGAAAAAAGTTGTATAACCTGAGGATGAAAGATGGAGACTTGGTGACAGAGCATCTGAATGCATTTAATACTGTGGTAAGTCAGTTATTGTCTGTTGATATTAAAATTTTATATGAAGATAGGTGCATCAGTTTGTTGTGTTCTCTACCAGATTCATGGGATAGACTGGTTATTATAATAGGTAGCAACGCAACTGCCTTGCAGTTTGATGAAATAGTCTCATCCTTGTTGATGGAGGAGATGAGATGGAAATATATGGAGAGCCGAAATGGTGATGCCTTGTCTGTACGAGGACGGTCCCAAAACAGAAACAAAAATAATTCATCGAGTGGGAGATCTAAATCTAGAGGGAGATCTAAATCTCCAGGAAAACCTTAAAAGGTGGTTTGCTAGAAATGCGGAAAGGAAGGGCACTACAAAAGGGACTATAAATCTAAAGCTCCTGACAAAGGAAAGGGACCTGATGATGCTCCTTCTACAGAGGCGAAAACCACCTCTGATGAAGGTGGGGCTGTGTACTTGGCTTCTTCAAGTACACATGTAGATCATGAGGCATGGCTGATTGACTCAGGTGCATCCTTTCACTTCACTCCCATAGAGAGTGGTTCTGCGAATATGAGAAATATGATGGTGGTGATGTCTTATTAGGGGATGATAGGAAGGCCAGAATCGCTGGTCGTGGAAAAGTAAATTTTAAGTTGCAAGGTGGAAGGGTTAGAACACTTCCGGGTGTTCTACATATTCATGCATTGGCTAGAAATCTGATTTCTGTAAGCAAGTTAGATGATGCAGGTGTAAAAACAGTGTTCGAGAAGGATACCTGCAAGATGGTTCGGGGAGCACTAGTATTGATGCGGGGAGTTTGGATTGGAAAATTGTACAAGCTGCAAGGTAGCATTGTTGTTGATGGGTGCAACAACTCTGTGGTTCCTGAAAGTGGAGCAGAAAATCTAGTGGTCTTTGGAGAGAAGACAATGTTGTGGCATCAAAGGCTTGGACATATTGGAGAGAAGGGCCTTTGAATACTTCATCGTAAAGGTATGGTAGAAAGTATGAGTAATAGCTCTCTGGATTTTGATTTATGTGGAAATTGTGTATATGGGAAGCAGAATCGGAGGAGTTTCCCCTTTGGTGGTAAGAGGGCGAAACAAATATTAGAGCTTGTGCACAGTGATGTGTTTAGACATATGAAGGTTCCATCACTGGGTAAGTCTGTGTACTATGTATCATTTATAGATGACTTCTCAAGGAATACATGGATATATTTCCTTAAGAAGATGTTGGGCAATGGATCCCCCCCATAAGCGGAGTTTTGGGGCTTAGAGTTCGAGTTTGGTCAATGTAATGTAAAGATCCCACAAAATGCAGGCGCGGAGTGCGAGAGTCTAGGGTTGTCCACCCTAAAATATTGTAATTTAATCTAGAATGTGTCGGCCTACCCATGTTCCACAGACAATGGGAATGTATAAATAGAGCGAGGCTCTAAGGGTAGAAGGGAGTTCAATTTTTGAGTTTGATCTGGCTGATTATGAGTTTTCGAATACGGTATTCGCTCTGAGTCTGTAAGTTCGAGTCTTGGGTTGTAGGAGTAGAAAGAGGCTCTGCAGCTGTGTGCGTAGAGGCCTGGTAGAGTCCAAAGCTATGTGCGCGGACCCCTGCAGCTGAGTGCGCAGGGCAGAGTTGGGTTTGTAACAGGACAAAAGTTAATAAAAGCTAAGTTGATTTCGAAATATTGTGCATCTATTCGTATATCTGTATGTTTATGCTTTTGGTTATATGTTTATGCATCTTTTTATAGTCGATGGTTGCGTGCACTGGTTCTAAATAGTGAATGTTGTGTAGGTAAATCCCCTCTGTGGACAAAGGCGATCCCTCTAGCCTAACTGAGGTCTAGCAACAATCAAGCAACGCTAACACGCAGGTTCCTAATTGCAAAATAAAGGCCAAGATGAGAGCCTACCTCGAATCCAACGCTTATATTCGTAGAAGGGTTGTTGCTTCCGTTCTTTCACTTTAGCTGGTCGCAATCCTCACGATCCTCGTGAACATAAACCTGCACAAGCAAAGGACAAGACAAATACAAGCATAAAATCCAGGAAATGCAACTATGTACTGGTCAAAAAAGATACAACTCAAACATCATAATCAAAGATACATGAGTGGAACCATAATGATAGTCGTTTATCTTATTAATAAAACAAAAGAGAATACAACCAAGTTCTGACGTCAAATCCTCCTTTGGTTGGGTCCAGCCAGCAAGTCCGTCAAGCATTCACCCTTGAAGGTAGATATCCCAAGACAAAAACTCTCTCTCCCACAAGTTTACACAAGATGGAAACACTTCACAACCTTCCTTAAGCACTCTAGCAATCCCACACTTATCACACCAGCTGCCTATCAAGCTTACACACTATCAGCAATGCTCTAAACACAATCAATTCC
>APFE030064110.1:18221-34259 GCA_000404065.3 Pinus taeda
GTTAATGCCTCCTATATTTGATGTGAGGGAGTTAATGAGGCTGTTATATTCTCTATGCTATATAACAGGCAACCATTCGGATGGTTTGCTATGTGTGTGAGAGTTTTGTGAGGATTTCATGATGTAATCTCCAATTTGATTAATAAATTCCTGATGCCTATGTTGTGTGGACGTAGCCCAGATTGGTTGGGTGAACCACGTTAAACTCTTGTGTTTTATGTGCTTGATTTATTCTGCTATGTGTTATTTAATTTTACTGTGCACCTGGACCAACAAACTCTCTCTCTCACACAAGTTTACACAATATTTAAACACTTCACAACCTTCCTTAAGCACTATAGCAATCCCACACTTATCACACCAGCTGCCTATCAAGCTTACACACTATCAGCAATGTACTAAACACAATCAATTCCAACCTAGTAGCTCATGGCAATGGTGGAAGCTTAAATAGGAGAAGGAGTCTCCATGAATGGTGTGAGGATGAGCTTATCTCCAAGGAAGATGGCTCAAATGACGAAACAAACATGCCAGAGAAGGGAGGGCGACATTCACAAGGCCAACAACCAGGTCTGGAGTCATCTGGAAGGCCGGCTGTTAGAACAAACTCGCCCAAACTGGATCATCGTGGGTGCATAACTGCATTGGAGCGCTGGCATCGCTGCTGAATTACACAGAAAGTCATATCAGCGCGATCAGATATAAGGAACAGCGCGCTGTCACATGAAATTCGACCAGCGCGAGAAAGTCGTGTGCTTCCGCACTGGCAGCGCATTGAGCCTGTTTAGGAGTGCTCATTAAGATTCTTTAGATTTATCATTTTAAACTTTCTTAAAGATTTATTTTGACTGAGGAATTGGTTTCCCCAGTATGGTCGCCACTATGTTATCACTCAAATTTTCCTTGAAGTTGTTAGAAGAAGGAAATGGGTTTGAGGTAACCACAAACCAACTTTTAAGTACAGAATCTAGCCAATCTGTACTCAGACAAGGATCTCTATTTAAGATTTAGCTTTGTTTTATGGGATATTAGGCTAGTTATGAAAGCTTGGGGGGTTTTGATTTTGTTTGGTGGTGGAATTCAAGAGCAGATGGATAGAACAAAGTATTTCAAGCCATTGGGCTATGGAGTCAACTGAAGATGGCTTAACTGGATTAGGTTGATTCAACAAAGGAGGGCTTCATAGGGCAAGATAGTTAAACAAGAGACAAATGGTAACTTGAAAGGGTGAAATGGTCTTAAAAGGGAAGAACGGCAATTAAGAATCCTTCAACAAATTTCAAGAGGAGGGAAAGTGGGTGATCACTAACAAAAAGCAATTAATAATTTCTTATTAAATGACCACAATGATAAACTAAGAAGCAAGGAGTAGTTAAGAATTCCCTGTCTATGATAGCTTAGAAGAAAACATTTAGAATATAAACAATTTTAAAGATAGAATGCAATAAAGCACTTTGTGAAATATAATTTTTCATTTATTATTCAGATATGAAACACAAGTGAAATATTAAACTAGAAAGCAATAAAACACATAAGATATAGAATACTTATTTGTCCAACGTTTGACACATGAATCCTATAAAAGTCCTTTTCTTTATTACTTCATCCAGCTAGCCATACAATAGTTGTTCAACAACACTTCTTTTCCAACATAATGAGTCTACAGAAATGTCTAAGAGTCCACCCTAAGTACTTTGAATGAAAAAGTACTTATACAAAAATTTACAATAAAATATCTCCTAACTGAGAGAGATATAATCTAGGAAAACTAACTATATTTTACATAAAAGTAGAGACAGATGATATCTAAGATAGAAACTAAAAGTGAATTAATGGCTTGATGTCCCTGTTTTTGTGAATGAGCTGGAGGCAGGCCCTATGATTGAGCACCTTGTTGTCTTGCTCGTAATTCTGTGCTGGCTGTTTTCTTTTCATCTTCTTACTTATACTCTTTGACCTGTTCTGACACTCTTTCCCTGCTTTATCCTTATTCACCTTCTTTTACCAAAATTGACTACTGTAAATACTTAAATTTACATTTACCAAGGTAAATTATAAGATGTCTGTCATATCTGTCCACCAGTCATCCCTTGGTATCCTAGTCCTTTGCAGCTTTCTGAAGATTTCATCAGCCTCAATGTATTTTACAAAATTGGGTTGTACAGGAAACAAATGTTTCAATTCACGATCAACATAAAAGAGGTTCTCCAGATTGTCATATAGAACTCTACCTGTAGGTAGTTCCCTGGGTGAAGATGAACTAGCTTGGTTATTTGAATACTGACCCAATTTTTCAATATAATCCTCATGCCTCATTAACTTATCATTGATTACTAAAGGAATAGGAAGTCCTTTGCTTTATAAGATGCCAAACTTTTCCATAAATTCATTTATATCCTCTTGCATGTTCTGACATTTTCTTTCTAGGTTCTGCATTAGAACTCTTTTTGTCAATACTTTTTTGATTTCTAGGATAGTTCCAGTTCTATCCTCAATATTTAGTTGTTCTAATTGATGCCTATTTCTGCTGTTCAAAAAGTTTATTAACTTGATAGCTTCTTCAGGTTTTCCTCCCAGCTCTTCCTTAGTTTTCTGAATCTCTTGAAGAGTAACTTTCACTAGGTCAATCTGTTAAAAAATGATCTGAATTGATGACCATACATCATTTATTGACTGAGTGATCTTGGTCCATAGAATTTTTCTGATTTCTGTTAAAGGCTTCTCAAATGTGAGGTCATTTTCCAAAGTTTTTACTTGTTGAGCTAAGCCTTTATTTTTCCTCACTTCTTCAGCAAAATTGATCTTTGACACATCATACTTCTGCTCTAAGGTGACAAATTTCTCCTTTACCTTATGGAGTTTAAAAACTTGGAGTTTCATTTCCTCCATGGACTTGATTAATTCTTCAATGCTCTGACCTGAAGTTCCCACCTGTGATGTACCTGTGCTCGTACCTGTGATAGTTTCTGTTGTGGCCAAGGGGACATTTGGTGCATGAGTTGTTGCAAGTGTAGAAGGAACTACCGTGGAGACCACTGGTACTACATTTTGAGGCTGAGAAGTCGACTCACTCTACCTACTTTTTACTGATTTCTCTAATTCTTGCTCAGTCTCCTTTAATTTTTCATTTAGCTTGAGGACTAGGTCCATAAGCTCTTCTTCAACCTTCTTTTCAATAACTTCAACATTTTGTGGATGCATCAGTGGAGGCAACTTCAACTGCTTTCTCAAGGCAGCTATGTCTTCATTTTTCTTCTTTATCAGGGCCTCTGTAGCTTTTATATCTTTTGGGTTATGACCCAATCCAATAATCAACTCCTCCAATGATTTGATTCTATTGTCTTTTGCCTGTGAGGAGGCTCTTTCTAACTGTAGTTGGGCAGTGGTATTATTCAATGAATTCTCTAATATATGTGCCATCATGGTCTTACTTGTCAATGTTGATACACCATTTCCCCTGCCTGCTTATGTAATTCTATTTGATCTATGGGGTGAATGTCCTTGGCCATGACCTCAAAATCAGTTTTGAAGTAATCTGCAAGTGACTGAGGTTGTTGTACTTTGGGCTTCAAAAAGCTCATTTGCATTTTTCCTTCCTTGATGTCTGATTGGTAGGAGCCATCTTCAAATATTGATTGTAAACTTGGGCCTTTAACGGTTTATTTCTGGCCTTTATCTCTTTGAATTTTTCTTTGATGTCTAAGGACATGTTAGATGAAGGCCTGAAGGATGAAACATCAGCGCTTTGTTGTCTTTCCAGCTCCCGACTTTGTGAAATAGAAGGTGTCCCACCTACTGGGATGTATGCTGATTGTCTACACCTTCTTTCCTCAAACTCCCTATAGTTTCTTCAAAAAACTCTTCTTCTGAATGTGGATTTAGCCTGTGCCTCTTAGCATTAGGCTGGTTTGAAGGACCACTGGTAGGTGTAGCTACTTCCCTGTCTCTTTTTAAACTCTTTTCCTCATTCAAAGGAGTCTGTAAAACTGGTGTGTCTCCCACATTAATCTGAGTTGGATGGGACTGTGGTGGGGCCTGCTCTTCTGAGATTTCAGAGTGCTTTGAGATTTTTTATTGGTCTGATGCTGGAGTGCTAGTTTCTTTTTCTTTTCCCTGTGATTTTTCTGCAAGGGGTGCACTTGTTTCCTATGAGTGCCTTTGAGAAGTATCTGATGTTGAGGCACTAGTCCCCGGTGTTGGTTTCTAAAAATTCCCAACTAGTACCTATTCAAAACAGTCCAGGTCAAGTGTCTTTTTTAGGTCTTTCATTACATTTTCTACATTGATGTGATCACTATCCATCTCTTCAAGAGTCCCTTCCCTCCATTCATCCATGTTAGCATATTGCTCAATTTCTGGGATTCTGTGATGAAACTAAGGTGATAACCTATTTTGCATTCTCCTATCACAAATGAAACTGTGGGGGTCATATTTCCAAACAAAGCTTTTGTTTAATCTCATGTGGTTTTCTAGGATTCTTTCTGCTGCTTTGCCTGCTTGTGTATTGTTGCAGACAAATGGGCCTAGGTGATCCTTAATTAACAGCTGTGCTTTTTCTTGGCCTTGGTAAAGTGAATTTGATTAGAGTTCATCATTTGTCTATAATATTCCAATGCAAACAACATCATTGGAACATATTTTGGTAGCTTGAATGGAGGAAGCTCACAACCATATATCCTGATCTCTGTGTGATTCTGGTACAAGTACTAGTCACCTACCTTGTACTGTTTTGATAACTGAAGGTTCCTTTTGATTTCATCACTAATCCTAGGAGGAGGATTTCCTGTCAACATGGTGGTCTCTGGGTGGACAAACTAGTCAATGAATTCATTATATGAATAAGGGAAAGCAAATGATTGGTGGAAGATATAAGTCCAAAAAATGACTGATCTTGGATTACCATTTGTATCAAGTTTATTGACAGAAAATGGGAACTTGTCAGACTCGTAGTAGAGGATAAGGTGATAGATGATTGTAGAATACTTGAACACTTTTTCATTTTCTAGTCTCATGACCTGGTCATGGATTTTATCAGCAATAAATGCAGCATAATTGTACTTGATAGTAGGGGGCTGACTAGGGGTAAAGATGGACATCAACACTAGAGTTAATTCATCAACAAACTCACTAGTGTTGAATCCCATCACTGCAGCTATCATATCAACTATAATTTTGCCTGTCTCTGTGAAGAAAGCTGACATATAAGGAGGGGGATCTTTGGGTTGATGGTTCTTATCCACAAAAGCTTGACAAAGGCGATTGAGTTTAGATTGGGATAATTTAGATGATTTTTCAAGAAAATCTCCAAGGGAAATGGGGGTGAGGGCTTGACTAGGATGAAACTGAAGCATCTCATTGATTGAGTCTGCAGTAATTGTGAAGAGGACTGTTTGATTGGGAGATATCACTACTCTGAGGTTACGGTCATAATTTACATGGTACTGATGGATAATGTCAGGGAAAACATGTATAGAGGGGAGAAAATACATTGGGAGATTTGATTCCCACAGTCCTATGGCATCATAGCCATTCAAATGATTATCTCGGCATTGGAAAAATACTTTCAGGTGGTCTTTATCAATGGTCATGTCTTTTATTTGAAAATCTTTATTTGCGAGAGGCAGATAATCCAAATCAGGGTGAGGGGTAGTGATGGGTGCAATATTTAGGGCAACGGGGGTTTCCATTTTGGTTCTTGTGGATTTAGATAGGAAACTAGGGTTTTCTTTGTAAAATTGGTGAAACAGAGGGTCTGGGGAACTTGAACTTCAAGTCCAGCAACTGAATTATGGTGAAATTTGGGGTTCTTTTCAATTAATTGCAGAGAAAGCAAGTATTCACAGGGTTTCTTGACAGGAAGCTGGTAAATCCCTGTTTTTAGTGAGGGCGATGGAATGCAGGTTCACTGGGTGTAATGGTGGAGGACTTTGAGCGGCGTCGACTGCAAGTTTTGAAGGTGGTTAGTGGTTGGGTACACGAGCTGGTTGATTTTAAATGTTCAGGTTGCTGCATGCAAGCATTCGCAGAATAGGACGACAAACTGATTACTTTTGTTTTTTATACAAAGTCAAAAATTTGGCAGGTTTCGAGATTTGTACAAGTGGTGTTAGCGGGCAAAATATTTGATGTTTTGTCGTTAGTGGGAAGCAATAAGCAATTTTCATCCCACCACTAATGGAGCAGAAGTGGTATTTGGGCTAGACCAAGCGATTCCATACAATGAGTGACGTGTGGCAATGGCACTGTTCAGAAAACCGCTCACCATCGCGCGCTAACATTCGGTCGCGGAGAGCCGTGTGATATGCATGACAACCATCAGATCTGTGGGGCTTGATCAGACGACAATCGGGGAGTTGAGGTGGCGGAATTTTAATGGAGGGCGGGCCCAACATAATTAAAGGTTTATAATTACATCGAGGGTGATGTGATTGGTCAGTGAGTTTATTAATTAATCCTGGTGACTAATTAATTCTCTTTTAACGTGGTAGAGTCGGGGTTCTTAATTAGTTACAGATTAACTAATTAATCCAAATTAAGACTGTATTATGGTTAAATTTTAACCGAGGGGCGGGATCTCTAAGAATTTAGGATTTTTTCATGTTTATAATAATACGGGAGTGGGTTATTTTTATAGGGAAAATATATATTAACATAAATTAGTAGTTAATATGACCAAATGAATGGAAAAAGAGCTAAGTCTAAAACATTTTCATGTGTATATTTAAAACTTAGGCTAAGTGAAAAATGAGCGTTTTTATGGAAAATATTTTAATTTCCTTAAGTAAAATAGGATTTTACTTAGGAAAAACATTATGAAGGGAATGAATGACTTATAAAGGGGTGTGATTATTGATGAATGGGATTAAGTGCTTAAGGTATTATAGATTATTGGGTCGAGGGTCCGGTCCCTCCAAAAGTCAGATAAATGTTCTGAGCCCCTCTAATTTGATAGATACCTTAGCACTTAGGGGAAATTAGTGAAAATTTAGAGGAAATGAATAGGGAAGTTAATTATTTTGACTTTACTTGTTTGATGTGCCTTCCATGTGATACATGCCTTTGATTTGTGATGAAAAGTAAAAAGATTTACACATTTAGACATATCATTCACCACATATTACTCTGCAACCATCATCTACCTACCCTACCTACTTAACCTAGCATTTTCACTTCTTTATTAGGGTGCACTTAGACTGGCAAACCCTTATCAAAATTTATTTTCTTTTACATGGTAATGCCTATCTAAGTCTACACTTATTACATCCAAGGGCTCAGATTAAACTATTGAGCTCCATGTTTCAGTCTACATATCTACTTATCTGCCAAGATTACACTGTTTGGTTAGATCTTCATTCTCTATTTCTACAACATAAAATTGAAAATATGAACTAGTCAAGCTTAAACTGGTTGACTGTTCATCAATTATGGCATAGGTGACAAACCGCACACAATTGTTTATTATACAAAAGTAGAAAGGTAGTGGCATTTAGGCTTGCACACTTTCCTGGACTTTTTTTTTGTTGGGGTTCATTTTCTTTCATTTTTTTACCATCTTTTTATTTCTTTTCACCCTTTGATTTTTCTTTTAGGCTATACCCTCTTTACATTTTTTAAATTTTTTGATTTTTTTACAAATATGGAAAACCTTTGCAACAAGTAAAGGTATGAACATATTACAAAGATAAACCAAGTCTATAATGATATATGGCACCCATTGGTATAGGGGCATAACAACATGCAGGTACAACATCAAGCGAACACCAAGACCATCGATGACTCTACACACCTTGCCATGCGGAGGTGAAGCTATGATACACCAAGAGCGCATTCATCACTCAACAACATTGCAGCTTGACATGGACACTGTCAGTAGCATGAACATACCAGCTTTGTCGTGTCAAGTCATGTCATAAGTCATCTTGGCCACACCACTATTGTGGGCCATACTGTTGTAATCAATGTAATGTAATGTGGAAGTCCTAGAGACCCACATGTAAAGTTGAAGAGTCATGTAAGTCAAACAATCATGAGGGAAGTCGAACAGTCACAAGGATCAATTTCACCCTTGGCTATCTATACCCCTCATTTGTTCATGAAAAAGACTTTTCACCTTGCCTCCTCCCACAGTCTTGAGAGTCTGTAATCTTTTCTTTGAGGAGCGAGTGGTGGCTCCAATGCCCCGCTATCGGGGTTAGTGATATAATGGTGTATGGATGTGTCTTGGAACTTTCGCTTAATTCAGAATCCTGTTAACATGCCAAAACGTTTTCACACATTTATTATATTCGTTTGTAAGACTATTCTTTGGATGCTTGTAATGCATGTTTCTTTAAACTATATTAAGACAGTTGAACTATTTCAGTTGTTTCAATACATGTGCTATTGGAAATCTGTTGTATTAGTTGTTAATGTTGCCTCGCCCATGTGGGATATCCCACCGGACGCTCGACAGATTCATTCTTGTAAACTTGCTATAACGCCTGTCACACTCATGTGGACTATTCCGCTGGGTGTTGTATGTGTTATATGTTCACCTTGTATTTGTGATTGCTGCATCCGTGTGGACTACTCCTCTGGAAGTTGCACATGTCTTGTTGTGTTGTGTGTCTCTAGTAGAGTTGGGACTATTCCCTTTCAACCTGAGACTCACTTCCACCCTCTGCCTCTACAGTGAAAGAACTTTGACACAAGCGACACTAAGCACTCACCAAGCATGTGAACCTTGTTGTTTGAAGACAAAGTAAACACCTCTCATGTGCTGACAAGCAAGAGCTAAGGAAAATATCTATGATAATGGCAATCAGGCCATCGTACCAGATGGGACTCCTACACCAAACGGTGTGAGGTATATTTGGGACGTCATATCAGGGAGATCCCCTGAATGTTGACAGTTACAACACCGTCAACATTTATTGCGCTAGAAGGAGGGCCAGATGAAAATTTGAGTCCTCACATCCTATTTTGAATCTTCACACATCTATCATGGATATTGTTATAGACCACCCTCCACGATGTATATCTGATGCACATTCTTTTGATATCATGAAGGAATTTTTTTATCACTTATCTGAACTCACGTATGATGGTGAAGGTGAAGTGTCCTGGCCTGAGCACTTACACGACTTCCTGGCATTATTGGAGGACGCAGAAGAGTTTGATGAAGTTGAGGTTAGCATGTTTCTTGTAACCACACTTCGTGAATCCCCACAAGGGTGGTGCCGCAGCTGGCCTCACAATTGCATGCACTCATTTATGTAGTTTCGTGATCTAATCAAATCTATTTTCCATCATTTTCATCCTGAAGCTCTTGACAAGAAAATGTTAAAAACCACGGAAGGCCCTGCATCAATAACCTATGTATTTTTTCCACCGCTTCCATTTACTCCATTTTGAAGCTCCGATAAACCAGATGAAATTCTAATATCTCATGGACAGATTCGAATATTACCTTACCAAATCACTCTATCCCAAAATGAAAATAAATTTCAAACCTCACTCAACATACTTCGGTGAAGGAGTTGCGCAAACACAGGCAAGCACAGTTGTCGTCACAAGTGACCATCTGCCTACCCCTCATCAAACATCTCCACCCACGCAGAGTGATGTGGGAGAATATGCACACACGTCTATTCAACTGTCACATCCTCCCACCCTCACTACTCTTAATTTCTCCACAGATTTGGTTGGGAAGCCCATGGGTTTTCACATGCATTTTTTAGCTTAACCTCTGTCTTTGCATTCTGCTGATCCTTCAGATTTCACTATCTTGTGTTCTTCTATTCCAAACTCTACACTCTTTGTGATCGAGGATCAAGCTATTAATGAAGTTAATGTTGCACAACCAACCTGCGCTGTCATTTATGAAGAGTATGACCGAGCATCTGGGCATGAACCCACGGTGAAGAATAAACTCCTTCTATCTACGCCTCCTCTACTTTTTATTGACATCTTTGATGATTCTGGTATCTCTTATTTTCCTTGTGTAAATCCATCCACAGATGCATCTACTTGGGATCATCTGTAGAACACACCTGATGTCAGTCCATCAGTTGATAACGAAGATGACAAATCATTCATTAAGAATCCACTTGACTTTTCATATACTTTTTCCAGAAAAGTAGAGGGTGAACATTCTTGCTTCTCATCTACCCCTCTGTATGATTCATCAAATCATGAGGATGGCGATGAACATCCTAAATTTTCTGATCATGGTTGTCGTGATCTATGTACTTCTTCATTTGATCACGATGTTGATTCACTCGTTGTTAATATATCTAAGCCACTAGTCTCCGATGATCTATCTATTGACGAAGTGGAAACGCTGCCGGCTGTCGAGGCACTTTAGCATGAGCTAATGGTTATGTTAAGCCCTCGCTGTCCCGAGGTTAGTTCCACTTCTAATCAGAAAATTTTTGAAACACCCAAGGATCCTCATCACTCATCTATATTCACTGAAGATCAATCCAACACATGGATTTCACTTCCTCCACCGAAATCACATGATCCCATCTCTTATGCATTGGAGGAATCATTCACAGCAAGCACACTTGCAAGGCATAAGCTGTCTCTTTTTCTCATGTTTTCTTTTCTATCATAGTCAAGAGAATACATATGTTTATCATCTATACGCAGTGTGTCACAACACCATGGTAATTCCATAGAGTGTTTGTCTTGTGCTTTCACTCTTTTCTTTTCTATGGATGCGTTTAAACTCGAAGTGTGTTGGTCTTCATTGTTATATCTTTCATGTTTGTTGGTTCGCTTGACTGCGGTTTTCGTGAACCATGCCTTCACCAACATGGGCCAGCGAATGCGGTGGCGGCTTCATTCGAAATATCACTTCATGTGAGTAGGCCCATGCATTGTTTAACATAGGAGTAGGAATAACCTTTTCTTCTTTCTTTGCTTTGCTTTCTAGTTTGTGTGTTTGTTTTCTTGCTTACATGGTTTGGTTTGCTTTCTTGCTTTCTTTGCTTACTTGTTTCACTCTCGCTTTACTTCTGCTTTTTTCTTTGCTTTCTTGTACCCATAAGCTAGCCTCTCATGAAACCATGTTTGGCTCTCGAGACAAGCTGGGAAAATCTAAGAGGAATTTTACAAATATAAACATTTGGTTAATATTGTCCTCTCTCTTTATGAATAACTTGTTGTCTTCAGTCAATGATGCCTTGATGGAGAATATGTTTCGTTCAGAGTGAGTCTTGGTGAAAACACAACGCTTGTGCTCTAACTAGTACCACCTACTCTAGTCAATTGTTTTGGGTTAACCCTTGTCAACTAAATCAAGTAGAGTAAGGTGAGGGGGAAAACCTTAACGAGTATGTTAGAGGTAGACATAACATACTTCTATGAAGGAACAACCTCTTCTGCTCTCAATAAGTCAGGATCCCTCTTTCACCTCTGTAATAAATAAGTTCCTATGCATAGTCCTTGAAAAAAAAATTGAGAACAAAAATGAAAAATGAATAAGGCGAATGAAGAGAAAGGCTTCCTCCGTAGAGAGGTGATGCAAGTAGCTCTGTCGAGGTACTGATCAGGCTCGCTAGAAGTGGAGTGATGCTTGTGTTCCTGCTTGACTCTGCCAGGGTACTTTCCAGGCCTGTTGGCAGTGGAGCAACACCAGAGATGAAACTTAAACTCTGACAATCATATTACTTGTGCATCAATATACCCATCATCCCCAATCAAAATAACTAAGTTGACTTGGGTTGGAATGTGTGTTGATCGATCAAGAGAATAGTAGGGACTACATCTTTCACACAAGCTAGTGCATAAGCCATCATGATCGAAGAATCGAGTAATACCTCTAGAATGGTTAAACTTGCTTTTCATGAAACAAGGTCCATTGAGAGAGCTGGAGTTCTACTAGTGTGTCGCCAAGTGTTATATTGGCTAAACCACCCTCTAAAATTTTGGCTCGCATGAAAATTTCAGAGCCTACCTTGGATCCTATGATCAATCATCCTTGGTCACTTATTGGCAATCTAACTATTTCAAGCTCCCATCGCTGATCCTAAGAGTTTTCTGCGTTCTCATCTTTATGCAGCATGTGCCATTTTCGGGCATAGGGGTTGTTGTTTTTCATGCAAAGGGAATGTTGTTTTTCTTTAAGGGAATTGTGTGCATATGAGTGGTCATCATCACATAAACATGTTTCATTCTCACTTCACTCTCTCTTGTCATGAAGTTTGTTGCATCAAGAAAAGTATGTCTTATGCATTATGGATGGTCTATTCCATGTCACTAAGTGTTCGTGCATGATCATAGTCAAGTCCTATCAATTTTTACATATGTTTCAATGATCTCACACTTATCCATTTTCCTAGGAACCCTAGCCTCATCCAACTTCCCAGAACTGTGCGCTTTGCTTCTGAAACCTTCAAGCTTCCTCCCTTGCCTGCTGAAACCCTGCAGTGCGTAGAGACACCAACCTCCCTTGCCTGCTGAAACCCCACAACTCACAGAGACCCCATCCAACACTGCTCTCCAAAAATGCACAAAGAATTCAGGAAACCATCACTTCTCTCTAGAAATGCGCAGAACAATCCGGCTGCACTGCTCTAAAAAATTATGCAAAGGTGTCCTCCTAGGACCCCCATCCGGCAACAGTGTCCTGTGCCTCAAAAATGTGCAATGTTATCCAATTTTCCCTCAATGTCTTGCATGCAGAAACTCCACAGACGAGCCTCCCAAGGCCACATTCTGGGAGCAGTCACTGTCCGCTGAAATTGCGTATATCTACCTCTCAGTGACTATAAGAAAATGTGACATGTTGAAATCATTTCCAAGGAGTTTAGGAGAAGGAAAATGGAACAAAGTAGTGGAAAAGATCAGGACCACATGAAAACTCTGTCAGATGCATGATCATCTTGAGGGTAAGTATGGTAAGTAAAGAACACCTTTCAAAGTACACCTCTTAGTTGAGCTTTTAGGACTGCTTGTCATTGTCATATCATCTCGTCCTCAGTAACATGCATGTGCGCAAACACGAAAAGTCATTTTATGTGTTTCTTCTACATGTCTTGCTTCGTTTTCACTTGTTTGACCAATTGTCGTCTTCAGCATGTTGATTTCTATGTCATGCTTGCGACCTTGTTCTGGTGATGTTGAAGGTTGTGTTTGAGTGGTGTTCACTGTGTAAACATTTATCGCACTCACACACGATGTTGTAAGCACTTTCGCGCAAGTGTCATCACGGTCGTCCGAATGTCTATATCAAGTGTCGCGCTTGTCGCTCACACCCATTGATCAATGACACTGAGTGTAAGTTTTCTTGATGGTCTTTTTGTCGAGTCATGTTGAGTGTGTGTTCGGGAGATCATGCATGCAAAATTTCACTCACTTACACACTTAACCATTTTGTTGAAACTTTGTCGACTAGACCACCCCCCAATAGCCAGACCTCTGTTGAGCTGCACTACGCAGTCTCATCCCTTCGTGATCATGTACTACTGCCTAAAATTCTGCAGAGCTTGAGGCTGGTTCCTAGGAATTCTGCACTGCACAATCCTAGAGTCAACCCAACTGACTGTCACCCAGAACGACGCAAACGTTTTTCAGTAAGCCATCTCAATCGACATTGCCCGTAAGAAAATCTATCAAGTATCTATTTGGTCAACCAGAGAGTTTGACCAGGTAGTGACCTCGGGCCTCACTCATCCAAAAAATTGCACAGAAGTTGCCAAGCATGCCCGCCTCTGTTGATTGAAGAAATTGTAGAGACATGCCAGACAGACACTTGCTGCCTATCACTGCACTGTCCTCGAAATTTGCATAGTTCTATCAGCCAGTCACCCTGTCAGCCAGCTTATTGCTCCTCCTGAAAAATGCGCAGTTTTCATGGGCTGTCTCCCAGATGCCCAACATCCTACTCAGCCAAAAACTACGCAATGATTTCCTACAGGCCAGCCTCCCAGCGCTTTGCAGTTTTGACTAGAAAGCTCCCACAACCCACTACCAGCCTCCCCGAAGAATCTACACATTTTTCACTACCAGTGTCCCCCTAATACCTGCACTCTTTCCCTAGAAAAATGCGCAGATCTTCCCTCCAGCCGAGCTAGATCACAGAGACAGTCACTGCTGATCCGGAATTCCCATCCCAGCCTTTTCATTGGCAGTGCCCAGAGCTCGCATCCCTGCTTGAAATGTGCTCTGCGCAGTTTCAGAGCCTCGTCCTTTATCCCGGTCACTTGCATTTGAAAACAAAAGAAAATGCATCATGGTAGAATAAGATATTTCTGGATTTGATGTCATCTCGTCATTAGTGATTGCAGATACAAGTACACAGATGAGACATGGCGTGATAATGAATGGGATGAACAAGGAGTGAATGCTAGGAGACTTGTTTGCGAACGTATAAATAGATGGAGCATGCCAACTACAAGCGAAGGAGAGACATGCACGTGCAACATCAAGTGAACACCAAGACCATCGAAGGCTCCGTACACCTTGCCATGTAGAGCTGAAGCTATGATACACCAAGAGCACATTCATCACTCAACGAAACTGTAGCTCGACATGGACACCACCAACAACTTGAACATATTAGCTCTGTCGTGTTGAGTCATGTCATGAGTCATTTTGGCCACATCACTACTGTGGGCCATACCATTGTATTCAATGAAATATAATGTGGAAGTCCAAGAGACCCACATGTAAAGTTGAAGAGTCATGTAAGCCAAACAGTCATGAGGGAAGTCGAACAGTCAAAATGGTCAGTTTCACCCTTGGCTATATACACCCCTCATTTGTACATGCAAAAGACTTTTCACCTTGGCTCCTTCCACATAGCCTTGAAAGTCTGCAATCTTTTATTTGAGGAGCGAGCAGTGGCTCCAACGCCCCACTATCGGGGATAGTGATGTAATGGTGTATGAATGTGTCTTGGAATTTTCACTTGATTTAGAATCCTATTAACAGGCTAGCATGTTTTCACACATGTATTGTATTTGTTTGTAAGACTATTCTTGGGATGCTTGTAATGCATGTTTCTTTAACCTGTATTAATACAATTGAACTATTTCGGTTGTTTTAGTACATATGCTATTGGAAATGTGTTGTATTAGTTGTTAACATTGTCTCGTCCATGTGGGCTATCCCGTCAGACCCTCGACAAATTCATTGTTGTAAACTTGTTATAATGCCCGTCACACTCATGTGGACTATTCCGCTACGTGTTGTATGTGCTATTTTTTCACCTTGTGTTTGTGACTTCTGCATCCGTTTGGACTACTTCGTCGGAAGCTACGCATGTCCTATTGTGTTGTGTGTCTCTAGCAGAGTTGGGACTATTCCCTTTCAACTTGAGACTCACATCCACCCTCTCGCTCTGAAGTGAAATAAATTTGACTCAAGCGGCACTAAACACTCACTAGGCATGTGAACCTCATTGTTCGAAGACAATGTAAACCACTCTCATGTGATGACAAGAAAGAGTTAAGGAAAATATTCAATATAATGGAAACCGAGCCATCATACCAGATGTGACTCCTACACCAAACGGTGTGAGGTCTAGTTGGGACTTCATATCGGGGAGATCCCCTGAATGGTGGTGGGTCCAACACGGTCAACATTACAATAGACCATAAAGAAGAGAGTAACTTGTTGGGGTTGTTTGCTTACAATCATATTGGTTTTCAAGAGGGGTTCAAATATCATCTAAACTAAATGCATATGGAAGAAAACATTGAGGTTGGTTATTGGAAATAGTTGAGAGAAGAATACACCATTGTTATTGTAATTGGATTTTTAGAGTGGAAAACTTAGAAAGAGAAAACCTCTATTTTCATATAAGAAAAATAAAGTATGATGATGGATTCCATCACCATTGAATCACAAAACAAACACTACAATAATCCATGTTGTAATATTCCTAAATACATATTTTATAAGCCATAGTCCATTTACTCTTATCATACTCTCGAACCATAGTACATTTAGTCTTATCATACTCTACCTTGTTCTTGACATCATTAAAGGGAGTACTTACTCCATAATCTCAATCTTTATGGATAGAGAACTCTTTGTGTATGTATATAT
>APFE030064119.1:844-83179 GCA_000404065.3 Pinus taeda
GCTGCAAACTATATTTTGGGCATGGAAATTAAAAGAGATCAGGCAAATAGGAAGCTCTGGTTAAACCAGAGGAAGTATGTTGAGACAAGACTGCAGAGGTTTAATATGCAGGATAGTAAACCGGTGAAGGTTCCTGTTCCTGTAGGTGTGAGGTTATCTGTTGAACAATGTACCGAGACACAAGAAGAGGAAGAGGACATGTCCCGTGTTCCATATGCAAGTGCATTCGGTAGCCTGATTTATGCAATGGTATGTACTAGTCTAGACATTGCACATGCAGTGGGAGTAGTGAGCAGGTTTATGTCAAAACCAGGGGAGGAGCATTGGACAACAGTGAAGTGGATTTTTAGGTATTTGCATGGCACTAGTGATTATGGTTTGTGCTACCAAGGAAGACCAGGATTGGACAAAGTTTTGGATATCCATGGCTTTGTTGACGTAGACTGGGCTAGAAATTTGGATCAGAGAATATCTACAAGTGGGTATGTGTTTAACCTATTTGGAGGTGCAGTCAGTTGGATAAGTAAGAAACAATTTGTAGTGGCACTATCAACTACAAAGGTAGAATACATGGTAGCCACTCATGCAAGCAAGGAAGCAGTTTGGTTGTAGAGACTATGTTCAAGTATGGGGTTAGTACAGGGAGCTATAAGGATAGACTGTGATAGAAAAAGTGCATTATTCTTAGCAAAGAACCCTGCATATCATTCAAAGACAAAGCACATTGATGTTCAGTATCACTTTGTGAGGGATATGATAGAAGACAAAAAGGTGTTGCTGGCAAAGGTGGACACTTTGAAGAATACTGCAGATGCATTGACAAAATCTGTGAGCTCTGAGAAGTTCTCTTGGTGTAGAGAGACAATGGGCATTTTAGGGCTGGGAAAATGACTAGGCTCTCTTGTGGCCCCCTGTGGAAAGAAAACAACAAGTGGGAGAATGTTGGGTTGTGTTATATTCTTTCCACGTAGTTAATAGGGGGTTTGAAAGGCACCCGCAACCCCACTTTATCGGGTCCGGGCCAACGCTCCAGAAAATTTTGGTTTTGGACCCTATGTTAGGTTGGGCGGACCCACCTATGATTTTGTGCATAATTTTCACACAAGTTTTTTAGACGCGATGGTTTTCAGTCCATGGTATTGGACGCGATGGTTTTCGGTCCATGGTATTGGACACGATGGTTTTTGGTCCATGGTATTGGATGCTTCGACATGTATAAATATGTATTGTAACATTGAAAGGAACATAATGAAAAATCAAGCTGGTAGTGCCGGTTTTGGAATCCAGTGGGAAATCTCTGTGTATATGTGTTTTATGTGTTATGCTCTCACATTGTTTATTTTTTTGTGTTTTAGAATTCATATGCAGGTAATTTCTGTACGGGTTTAAAACCTACACATGGAAAAAGAAGGGTTAACTAGTAAGCCTCTTGAACTTATCCATATTGATTTATGTGGACCAGCAAGGAAAAATCACCTCGTGGAGAGGAATAATTTATTTTGTTCATTGATGATTTTTCCAGAATGTGTTGGATAGGTCTTCTAAAGCATAAAGATGAAACATTTGAAAAGTGCCAAGCCTTCAAAGCTTTGGTTGAAAATGAATCAGATTGAAAAATCAAATGCCTCAGATTTGATCAAGGGGGGGAATTATATTGGATGAATTCTTTGACTTTTGTGAGCAACATGGAATAAAAAGGAAATTCTCCACCGTAAGAACTCCTCAACAAAATGGTGTGGTAGAAAGGATGAACAGAACAATTCAACAAATGGCTCGAGCTATGCTATATGAATCTGGAACTCCTGCAACCTTCTGGGGTGAAGCTACATTTGCTACTGTGACTATTCTCAACAAAGCAAATGTTGGTGTACATAGCACTCAAACTCCACATGAAATTTGGTATGGTAAGACTCCTACGGTAAAATACTTTAAAGTTTTTGGAAGCAAATGTTTTATCAAAAGGACTGATGAAAAACTTGGTAAGTTGGAACCCAGAGCAGATGAAGGGATTCTTCGTGGTTATTCTTCCAGAAGTAAAGGATATAAATGTTATAATAAAAGACTTGGGAAAATTGTTGAAATAGCATTGATGTTGTAGTTGATGAACCATGCAGAAATCCAAAACAGATAAAATCAACAGAAGATTATGACAATGAGGAAGATGGGGATTACTTTCCCACATCAAATCAAAATTATATTGAAGAAGAAACCAGTGAAGCACCAGAAGAAGATATAATGGTAGAATAAAAGACTCTGTCCAGGTATGTTGAGAAAAATCATCCATAAACTCAAATTTTAGGAGAAAGGGAGGCTGGTGTACAGACAAGAAGAACTATTACAGGGACCTCAAGCTATCTAGCATTACTATCCTCCACCGAACCTCAAAATGTAAATGAAGCATGCAAAGATGAATGTTGCATCAAGGCCATGGATGAAGAACTTGAGCAAATTGAAAAAAATGACACTTGGGAATTAGTTCCTAAACCTCATGATAAAAATATTATAGGCACTAAATGGATATTCAAGAACAAGCTGGATGGAAATGGAGAAGTCATTAGAAACAAGGCCATACTTGTTTGTAAAGGGTATGCTCAACAAGAAGGTATAGATTTTGAAGAAACTTTTGCACTTGTTGCCAGAATTGAAGCCATAAGAATGTTTCTTGCTCTTTCCAGTTTTCAGAAATTCAAAGTATACCAAATGGATGTAAAATCAACCTTCCTTAATGGAGATTTAGAAGAAGAAGTTTATATTGAACAACCAAAAGGATTCATTCTTGGAAATGATGCTAAAATTGTATGCAGAATCAAAAAGGCTCTCTATGGTTTGAAACAAGGTTCAAGGGCTTGGTATTACCGCCTTGACAAATATCTACACTAGCAAGGTTTTACAAAAGGTTCTGCAGATAGCAATTTATATACAAAGATTGAAAATGGTAAATTGCTAATTATTATTATTTATGTTGATGATATCATTTTTGGAGGCAATGAAGAATCCATAAGTCAGAATTTTGCTTCAGTAATGCAACACAAATTTGAAATGTCCTTGCTTCGTGAACTTACAAATTGTCATGGTCTACAAGTTCAGCAAACTAAAGATGGTATTTTTCTCTCACAAACCAAATGTCTTAAGCAGATCTTGAAAAAGTATAGAACAGAAGATTCTAAACCTGTATGTAGTCCAATGGTAACAGGATGCAGTCTCAGCTCAAATGATGAATCAACAACAATACATCGACCAACTTACAGATCAATGATTGGCAGTCTGCTTTATCTAACAGGTACCCGACTTGAAATCATGCATGCAGTAGGAATATTTGGAAGATTCCAAGCAAATCCAAAGGAATCACACCTTCAGGCAGTCAAAAGAATTTTCAAATATCTTCAAGGAACTCAGGACTTTGGACTATGGTATCCTAGAGATGCAGATCTCACTCTTCATGCATATACAGATGCAGATTTGGTAGGAAGTGTTGATGATAGAGAAAGCACTAGTGGTGGTGCATTCTAGTTCCGGCTTAGTGTCTTGGTTCAGAAAGAAACAAAGTTCAATTGATTTATCTATAGCTGAAGCAGAATATGTGGCTATTGCATCTTGCTGCACACAACTACTTTGGATGATGCAAACTTTGCAAGACATTTAGATCACATGTACTTCACCCATCTCCATTCTATGTGATAATACAAGTGCCATCAATATTTGAAAGAATACGGTCATGCACTCCAAGACCAAGCACATACCATCAAGTACCATTTTCTACGAGAACAAGTGCTTGAACAAAAGGTCAAATTGGAGTATGTCCCCTCCAAAGAACAGGTTGTTGATATATTCACTAAACCACTGCCTAGAGAAACATTTGAATATCTCAAACAAAAGTTGGGAGTAGTTGCCGTATCATCCTGCTGTTAAATCTAGTTTTTAAGAGGAAGGTTATTATATGTTGGTTTCATGAAGTATAGTTGCGTATACACGCGGGTTTCTGTGGCTGAAGAAGTGTATATGTTTTTCTGACAGGAAAAACAATGGGTCAGACTCTGATATGGGTGCTTTGTCTGATGTTGATGATTACAGTCTAACGCTATGTTTTGTTCATTAATTTTTATCTGACTGACAAAGATGCCTTGATTAATGACTTGTTAACAATGCATAGGTAGCATAGGTTCAAGAGGAGAATTAGCCTTCACATACATTCTAAATTGTTGGAATTATGGTTGCTGAGTCCGGCTATGGCTTCAGATATTTATACCATTTGTTGCTTAAGTCATGTAAAAGTCTAGGGTGTGATATGACTTATCATACATTTGAATGAGTCAAGCTATTGGACAAATGATGCAATTTGTATCCCCACTTTGCATGGGATGAATGATGTAATATTTATTGTATTTATGTCATGTATAAACAATTGGTATATCCCCACTTGGTTGGGTGGATGAGTCAAATTTGGTATATCCCCACTTGATTGGGAGATTGATGTATGTATGATTCATTGGTGATAGGAAGGTCAAACTCACATAGTTGAGTTATAGAGTCATGTTATTCTTTTGGAAAATATTTTTGCAGACTCTGCATGTGCTTAGGGGGAGCATGGACGGTTAGTGCATCACAACATGTACAATGATATCAGAACATGCACAAAGAGGGAGTTTAATCAGAGAATTCAGCATGTGCCTAGGGGGAGAATGATCATATTCAATTATTCAGATATGAAGAGTATCCTAGTTTTCCCTTTGCCCTTGATGTCAAAGGGGGAGAGAATTTTGGTGTTTCTTGTTATCTCTAACAGTTTCTACAACTTGCAGAAATCAACACCATCATGGTTGCCATCAAGTCCAAAAGGGGAGATTGTTGGCATTATGATACAAGTGTTGTCCTTGATGGAAACTCACTCAAGGTCAATTCAGTTTTGGTAAAAGGCAACTCACAGTAAAACAGGTATATTAAGAGGTTACAGGGCAATGGTACAAAAGAACAGGAAGATGGAACTAAGGTCTATTGATCAAAATAAAGAAGGTAAAGGAAAAATCTGATACACGCTGGTCCACTTAGTCAAAAAAGCGTATACACGCTGTTCCACATAACAAAAAGAGCGTATATGTGTACATGCACTCCCACAGAAAGAAAAGCGCATACATGATTGAGAAACCTAGGTTTTGGTTCGTGGTATTGACCCTTGGTATTTGGTCTGAGGTATTTGGTTAGTGGTATTGACCCTAGGTATTTGGTCCAAGGTATTGGTCCTAAGTGGTTTTGGTCCAAGGTATTGACAAAGGGCCTAAATCTATATAAGGAGGAGAAGATCATAAGGCCAAGTGTGCAAGAGTTTGGGTTTCTAAGGAATACTTCTATCTGAAGTATATTTTATGTTGCAGGGGCTATGTTTGTGATTTGATCTAAAATACTTTGTGCACCTTGAATTCAATGTTGGATCAGGACCATGAGACCCGAAGTGACTTATTATTGGATGATCTGATATTAGTTGGGCTAGATCTGACTTTGTACACCTATTTTAGTCTTTAAATGTTGTCATCTGGGTTTGTCTGAAGTTTAGAAGTGCAACAAAGTTATGAGTTGATATTTGCAGATATGTATACTGGTTCGTCTCTTCAAAAGCACATGTACACGCAGGTTATACCCTTCAAAATAGCGTGTACAAAAGAAAAGATTTTTTTCTTTTTCTTTTTTCAGATCTGACTGATCTATCTGATCAAATTCTGTTGTTTTATTGCTGTTTGTCAATGAAGTCTTCTTAGATATGAATGTAAAACTGAATGCATAAGGAGGCTGGTATTTGATTAATTGATTGTATAAGTGAGCATAAGTGATCTCTGTCACTGCCTATGTAAAGCTCTGTAAGTTGACAATAGATATTCAGTATATTGCTGGTTGGTCCAGACTTGATTCAAAATTTTATGTTTGCAGTAGTTTTGAAGGTATACGCAGGTTTGATTAATGGAAGTAGCATATACACGCAGTTTGGATTCAACCAAGTAGTGTATACTCTTTGATGCATGGTTTTTGAGGTTACAGATGGTTCTGAATGATGATGTAAGTTTCTGGGTTCAACACAATGTTCTGTTATCAATGATCTCATTGTTCATATTACTGAATGTTGGTTGATGTAGTTTAAGTTTAAAAGTTTTTGATGAGTCCAGTATGAAAATTGGATGAAACGTGGCCTTGAGATTGTGGTGTTGTGATCCAGGAGTATCAAGTCTGAAAATTCATGAAACGTGGTCCCTGGAGGAAGAAAGAAGTTAGTAGCCTTCTGTAGGTTGGCGCCTACGTACAAGTAAACAAATTGGCTTGTATAAGAGATAGGGGGTTGCCGCTCCCTTCCAGTAGAAGCTGGAAAATGAGCGAAGGTTGAAGCCTTCTACAAGTGGGTGCCTGCGTACTGGTATGAGTATGCACCAGTATAAGATTGTAAACAGATTTTATAATTATTAAAAGAAGACAGAGACGACAGTAGCAGGTGGTTTTCACCCACATTGGGTTTCCACCTTAAATCTTGGTGTTCATGTGTGTTGCTTATGTGTGATGCTTTATTCTTCTTTTACTGCACTGTCTAATAATTTACTGATGTACTGGTTTAAGACCAACACATGCTAAATTGTCTAAATCACAAGTTCTCTAGATATACACTAGTTTATCTAATCACATTTGCGTGTACATGCTAGTTCACTTCAATGAAATATCGTATATAAATATGTTTGAGAAATAAAATTATTGATTTGATAATACTGATTCACCCCCTCTCAATATTATTTCCAACACTCTCTAGGTTCTTTGTTCCCCTGGTAGTCCATTTTGGAAGCTATATTCTCTCTACGTGTCCCCCTTGTGTCATACATTACTCAAAGCTTCCTGGAACTAAAGTTGATGTGGTCTCCCTAAATATTTTATTATTGCTTCTTAGTTTTCTTCTTGATGGAGAGGTGATTTGAAGTTGTCTGTATTCAATCTAAACATTAAATTCCATAGAGTGGAGAAGATCTAGGGCACTAGACTTTGTTTTCTCTTTGTTTACTATCTTCAAATTTCAGCTACTTCTCAGACACATTTGGATCCAAGAGGAAACATCAATGGAAATATTGTTAAAATGTGCAAACAAGAATATTCCAATTTTAATTTGTCCTTGAATTAAAATTCGAATTTAGTCTCACTAGCTTCTTAGAAAATAATTAATTAATTCATCTTGAGTTAATTAGTTGGAGAAATTCAAGCTAGAAGTCTTTCTGAAGTCATGCAACAATTATCCCTTAAATTAAGTAAATTATCCCTTAATTAAGGAGATAAGGATGAGTTATAATTAGTTAGCTCAGTTAACTAAGTTAAGTCTAGTTAAATTAGTTTAAAACTATTTGAGGAACTAATTGTGAGTTCAGTCAGCTAATGCATGCATGCATCCAACTAGTGTACTCTAGATAACCGAAGATTCTCTCATTAGTAACTCATGCATGTCTATTAAGTGATGATGCAGGAGATCTAGGCCTAGCCAGCAATGTGATGGTGTGGTTACATGTTGTGGCTAATGAAAGTTTGGAGGAAGAATTGGTTATTTAATTTTATTAATTGCAAAGTATGTAAGTAGTTAATTATTGCCTAATTCTGAACAGAATTGGGAAATAAGTGGCAAGTGATCCTCCCGGCATGGAGATCAAGCCAATTAGTTATATTGATTAGTTAAGGTAGGATATGATTTCTAAGTATATAGTGAATTCCTTCATTTGTGGAAGGACATGGTTAGATAGGACATATATGTATTTCGTTGCCATTTCTGAAACGAAGGGAACAAAGAGATAGGATTCATGATGGACTTGTAAGCCTACGGGCAGATTAGGAACAGAGGCCACTAATTTGAAGAATTAGGCCAGAGAGGAAAGATTCAGGAGAGGATTGAGTAGAACGAGAGCAAGAATAGTGTGTGGATTGTATTTTGAAAACGTAGATCTTTCATTTGTGTAATCGGGCCAAGGCGAGACTCTGTAATTATTTTATTGTGAATGAATGATGTTTCGTTTATGATTTATTATCGAGCTTGCAGAAACCCTTGTATGCTTTTAGATTCTTTGTATTCGGGTCGGGTGATTATCCCTTTGTTTTGTTATGTTTAATGCCTAAATCATATGATTGATATAAGTTGGCGGCTTTATTTGAAATACCCTTGTTTGATGCCGGGTCGGCGAAGTTTATTACATGGTTTTAGTTCCGCGGGCAAAAATCCCATTTACACTAAGAATAGTCACATAACACAGAACTGGATCCGAAATCTGGATTTGAAAACTTATAAAGGGTGACTTATATCCATATCGAGTCTGTCAGAATATCGGATCAATGCTTTAGAGTGGACGGAACCTCGCTTGGAGGATTGCGACTATGCGATTAAATCGTAGCCCTTAGATCATGACCAACCATGATCGTTGGATCGTGAAAGTAGTTTGATATAGTGCATGGTATTTCGGGTGGCTGAAGAACTGTAAGCGATATTGAATGGTGATCACCCGATCCCATTCACCCTTCGACACGTCGCAGCGAGGGTGAACAAGGAAGCCGATTTATAGGGCAGTTAATACCCGTGTTAATTATCTACCCAAAACAGTTGTGAACCATTAGATTGGAAAAGGGAATGAACAATGGAGATTAGCGATCAGGGATCGGTGATCAGAGCACAATAGGAAGGCGGTGGACCGAGAGTGGATCCGTCGATATATATGAACGCGGATGTAAAATATTTGAGATCCAGATATATGTGTGGAGCAGGGTTTCCTGTGTATTTCCCGCATTTCTATGTATTGCGATAAAAAGTGTTGATCGGGGTTTTAAGGCTAAAATGGAATAAAACACTTTCGATAATGTAATGGGTTTCGATAGTTTAAGTGGTCCTGAAATTAAAGGAAAGACACCTACGCTTTCGACATGTATATGTGGGCATGGAGCTTTAAAGGTTTATAAGGGTGAAATAGTCCCGATAAGGTGTTAGGGTGTGGCAGCCATATGGTTGCATCAATTTTGGTATAAGAGCAAGGATGTCTTGCTTATGAAGAGTTATGATTACAAAGGTATGAAAGTTGTAGCAGTTGAATGAATGGCAATGTTGGGCATAAGACTACAACAGTAAGACTATAGGAAGAACTTTTGGGAAGTTCTTGGAGATTGTAGCAGAACCTCATTCCAGCTGAGGCTTGGAATAGATAGGGACAGGGGAATCCTTAAGAGAAGTGAGTGGAGCAACCAGAGAGAGAGGGAGCAAGATTGTTCAGTGCAAGTTCTAAGGAAAGAGGACTTGGAGACCAGGCAGAGGAGAAGCTTGGTGAGAACATCAACTTAGGAGGAAGTTGATTGCTTGCAGGTGTAGAAGCTCACACAGAAGGGAAGATGGCTATGGAAAGTCATATGGAAGATTTAGAAGAAGGCTACAAGATGAAGGAGAAGGGTGCTCAAACAATTCATAGGAAACAGATGAGTCAAGCAGAGATTGACAAGGAAGTAGCTGAGATAAGAGAAGAACTCGATGCATTAGTAATGTTGCTAGAGGAGAACCAAAGACTAGGTTGGGTCTTGAAGAAGAATCTAGTGAAGTGGCCTAAGTTGCAGAGATGACCTACAACAAGAACAGGTAAAGTGGTTGATGAAAAACCTTAGAGAAGCAGAGGCAGAAATGGAAGTTTCCATTTGTAGACTAGAATAGGGTGAAATGATGGTTGAAGAGGATAATGAGAGATCAGCTGAAGATCTCATGGACTAATGGCATAGTTTAGAAAAATTCGAAGATATGTTGACAAGGGAAGCATATGAGGCAATGAAGCCTTGTGATTTTAATTCTCATAGTTTGTGTATGTTTGTAGGATGTGTAGAGGATGATGGATAGTCTAGTGAAGCTGTCACAAACATGAATGAAGCTCTTGAGGTGAAGTATGATGGAGAATGCCTTTTAGACGAAGAAGGTGCTGATTTATTGCAGCAGAAAGAGTTCATGGATGAAATTCTATTTGGTGTGAGACATTCAGATGAAGTTGATATGGACCAGAAGTCTAATGAAAATGCCATAGTGGTATTCCAAGAAGGTAAACAAATGAATTTGTTTAATGGAATTGATGAAAAAACTTTGCAATATGATAGTGCAAAATACAGGATAACTCAAGGGGATTGCCAGGAAAAGAATGAAGCTGAGAATGGAAGTTCTGATGAACTTCTGGGAAGATTTCACATGGAATTAGAATTCTTGGAAAGATTTCTCAACGAACCTGAAGGAGATATGAGGCTTTCAGAACCTGATAAAGTAAAGGATATTGTTACCATGCATGATGAAATGTCTCAAACATTTATAGAGTTAAGTAAATGTTTAGACTCTTCAGTTAATGATGCAACTGTAGGTATGGAAGACAACATTAATAAATATGATGCTGAAATCAGATAAATTGAGCAGAGATTATTTGAAGGTGAAATGGAAGATCAGGAACAATAAGGAAGTTATGTCCTCAGAGACATGAAGGAGATAGAAGTATTAATCCAGCAGGATGAAGATGGAAGAAACCAACAATTTAAAAGAGATGATCAACTACATGGGAGTGAATTTGAGGAAGGCATTATATTGTAGGAGTATAGCAACTGGCAACAGAATGAAGAACAAGAGATTAATCTGGTAGTAATGAGAGGAGAAGTAAATATAATAACAGAGGGCCTACACAAAAATACAAATGAATATCGAAGATACAAATGGAGAACAAAGAAAAGGGTCAAGTGGAAGCTATTGCAACAGAGGTGGAATGGCAAGTTGATAAACGAGTTCAGGGAACTTGAACAAATTCATATTGATTTGTTAGAGAAGGAGAGACTCAAAGAAATGGAGTCACATCAAAGAGGATTTGTTGAAATCCAAAAGATCTATGATGGAAGATTGGTGCTTGAAGCATCAAAAGAGGATGGAGGATCTTGTATTTTAAAATTGATAATTGTTGTGTGTTTGTAGGTCAAACTTGAGGGATGCAAGTCATTATTGGAAACTGTCAAATCAACAGGTGAAGAGATGACTACCCACAATCATAGGAAGAATAAGGAGAAAAGTTACAGTCAAGTGAAGGAAGATGTCCGGTCAGGTGATATCCAAAGGATAAGTCAAAAGGAGGATGGAAAATGAATTATTGAGAGCAAAGAAGTGTTTGGAAAGTAAGAGATCCATTCATACGAATATGGAACAAAGAGTTTTCTCAGGAAAATTGATGAAGTTAATACAAAGCAAATGGAGAATCTTATGGTGTATTCAAGAAGTGGAAGTGAACTGGAAGAATTGATGATGAAATTATTTGAGGAGACCTTGGTTTCTCATAGTTTTGAAACTAATATTTTGTGTGTAAATGCAGGATACACTGAAGTAAGGAAATTGTTTAATGTTGTCATAAGGGAAAGGAAAAGCAAAGATATGATTTTTCAGAAGTTAGAAGAAGGAAATTCACATAATCTTGTGATGCAGAGGAAAGAACTATTGTTAAACATAGTTGTAGTGAATTATGCATATATTATACAACTATTGAGGACTGAAGCCAAAGGAGAACAACTACTGAAGGTTGATATGGAAGACTTTGTAGATATTAAACAGTTATTGAAGATTATTGACCTTGAAGGAAGCTAGAGTAAAGAAGGACTAAAGATAGATGTTGCAGACAATGAAGTTAGTGAAGATCATGCAAAGCTCTTTGGAGAAATTCCAAATGAGATGACATATTTTTGGCATGAGTCTAGTCTTTTGGAGAAGAGGCAAGCAAACAAAAGAATAACTGATCAGACTGCACAACCAGAACTGAATGAGAATGAAGTTGTCATGGATGACAAATATGGAAAAGAAGTTGTCAGAAATGTTGGCATAATGAAGAAATAGGGTAAAGCATTTATGTTTAATGAAATTATTGATTCTGGTGAAGATTTATATGCAGAAACAAGGCAATGTGAAGTCGATTTGAAAAATGGAGTTGATTATGAAGATTATATTGAAGTAAGGAAGGGTATCAGAATGTCTCAGAAAGATGGAATGATGCTAAAATTATAGTATGGAATTGTTGAACTGGAGATGAGTTCAAGAGATGATAGTAAAAGGATTACTATTGTACCACAAAGAGTTATTTATGAAGAAGAGGCTGAAGATGACATTTCAGAGTAGAAAATTATGATGTCATGATCCTTAAGGGTGCAGAAATTAAGTTACTGGAAGAAGAGATATTCCAAGTACCTAAGCAAGTAGGAAGAACTCTTAGTTTTCGGGAAATTTGTGGAATTGCATGTATACTAGGAATTGAAGTAAGAAGTGATGAAGCCATGAGTGAGAAACCATAAGAAGGAACTGGAATTGTTGCAGAGGATCAATGGAGAAGGTATTGGCACAGGGATTATGATGTTCTTATGCAAGAACATATTCAGTTGCAGAATAATAGTAGTCATCATCTAAGAAGTGAAGTGGACAAAGAAATTGATGAGTTGTGGGAACTCATACAACAACATTCCAATAAACTAAATGAAGGACAAAAGAAGGAAGGAAGATTGGCTATAAATCATGGTATAGGTGAAGGTAATGGTAAACTGCAAATTAAGGTGGGGAAGTCTGGCATAAATTGTGATGATGAGAAAAAAGCAGTAAGATATATGGAAAAGATAGTAGCAGATAGCGATAACATAACTAATGGGACAATGAAACATAAAGTATGGAGACCTGGAGAACAAAAAACAACAACAACAACCAAGGACAGACTACCAAACAAAGTATGGGATTTAGGAGGACACAGATCAGAAGAAGCACATGATCAGGAGATCATGATTATTTTTAACCTTGGGAGTCTGATGCAGAAGCATCTAGGCCTAGCCAACAATGTGATGGTGTGGTCACATGTTGTGGCTAATTAAAATTTGGAGGAAGAATTGGTTATTTAATTTTATTAATTGCAAAGTATGTAAGTAGCTACTTTTTGCCTAATTCTGCACAGAATTGGGAAATAAATGGCAAGTGATCCTCCCTATGTGGAGATCAAGCCAATTAGTTATATTGATCAGTTAAGGTAGGATATCATTTCTAAGTATATAGTGAATTCCTTCATTTGTGGAAGGAGATGGTTAGATAGGACATATATGTATTTCCCTATCTTTTCTGAAATGGAGGGAACATAGAGATAGGATTCATGATGGACTTGTAAGCCCACGTGCAGATTAGGAATGGAGGCCACTAATTTGAAGAATCAGGCCAGAGAGGAAAGATTCATGAGAGGATTGAGTAGAGTGAGAGCAAGAATAGTGTGTGGATTGTATTTGGAAAAAAGAGATGAATGATGTTGTGTTTATGATTGATTATCGAGCCTGCGGAAACCCTTGTATGCTTTCAGATTCTTTGTATTTGGGCTGGGTGATTATCCCTTTGTTTTGTTATGTTTAATGCCTAAATTGTATGATTGATAGAAGTTGGGGGCTTTATTTGAAATATCCTTGTTTGATGCCGGGTCGATGAAGTTTATTACATAGTTTTTGTTCTATGTGCGAAAATCCCGTTTACACTAAGAATCGTCGAATAACACAGAACCAGATCTGAAATCTTATAAAGGGTGACTTATATCCATATAGAGTCTGTTAGAATATCGGATCGGCGCTTTAGAGTGGACATAACCTGGCTTGGAGGATTGTGACTATGCGATTAAATCGTAGCCGTTAGATCGCGATCAACCGTGACTGTTGGATCGCAAAAGTAGTTCGCTACAATGCATGGTATTTCAGGTGGCTGAAGAACTGTAAGCGGTATTGAATGGTGATAACCCGATCCCATTCACACTTCGACATGTCGTAGCGAGGGTGAACAGGGAAACCACTTTATTGGGTGGTTAATCCCCGTGTTAATTATCTACCCAAAATAGTTGTGAACCGTTGGATTGGAAAAGGGACTGAATGGTGGAGATTAGCGATCGGGGATCGGTGATCAGAGCACACAATAAGAAGGCGATGGATCGAGAGTGGACCTGCTGATATATATGAACGCGGATGTAAAATATTTGAGATTCGGATATATGTGTGGAGCGGGGTTTCCCGTGTATTTCTCGCATTTCTATGTATTGTGATAAAAAGTGTTGTTCGGGGTTTTAAGGCTAAAATGGAATACAACACTTCCGATAATGTAATGGGTTTTGATAGTTTAAGTGGTCCCAAAATTAAAGGAAAGGCACCTATGCTTTCGACATGTATATGTGGGCATGGAGCTTTAAAGGTTTATAAGGGTGAAATAGTCCTGATAAGGTGTTAGGGTGTGGCAGCCATATGGTTGCTTTAAGAGAAAGACACGGTTGAGATTAAAGATAGTGTACTATCAGTTGCATGAGTTTTCCTATAAACAAAACTCATCGATGGAGAAGGAATTCATTCCTTGAGTATTGTGCAGTTTTACAGGGTGTGAGATGAGTGTTACACTTGGTAACAGTTGGATCACCCAGGAGAAATAATGCAAGGAAATAGGAGCTTGGAGGGCAAAGGAGAAGGCATATGAGTAGTCAATTTTGTCTGTGAGCATTAGTGAGGGATTGTACTGAGAGCAGGCTAGCTGTGAGAGCTAAAGCTTTGTGTAATCCTGATATATTTCCACTTGTATGATAATACAAATAGTGGGTTTTTTAGCTAAGGCTTTCCTCAGAGTATTCTTTTGTGTTTCATGTGCATTGATTCTTCTTCTGGTTATATGTGTTCAGCTTGATATTGCTCAAATCTATTAAGCTTCCGAAAGTTTGATTGTAGAAGTAGATTAAAGTATTTTGCTTTAGTTATATTGCATTATTAGGTTAATCTACAATCAGAATTTCTACAAATATTACAAGTACATTCCATCAGGAAATATCCCTTACTATGGAAGGAATGAAATTCTATCAATTATGCATTTACATACTAAAGATCAAAATAAACATCTTGCACCCTCATTTGGATAAGATGCAATCTTAAACGGAGAAGATACCCCAGGAAAAATATGAATATAAAAGCACCTCCAAGGATCATCATCCACATAACTAGATACAACCATCTTGATGAACTGCAAATTTTGTTTTTGTTTGATTTTTTGTGGTGCTCCTATAAGCAATATAAAGAGATCACTAGCATTGAATGTTTAAACATAATATGCTTAGAAAGTAGATTGTGTGTGAAGATAGAAATAGTAGCTTTGATAATAGTCTCTCTACATAATTTTTCCATGTACTACATTTGAGTTTTATGCTCATGCCTTTTTTAATATGAATTATCCTCGGTTCTTGTTTAAAAAAATGTTGCAATTTTAACCTTGAAATTAAAAAAGGTTGATGTTGGATCACCACTTTTCAAAACAAGGATAAAAATTAGTACTAAATGTGACCTCCAAAAAAAAGAAGAACTCGATCAAGTTCTCATTGAGTTGTTAACTTTGTTCAAGAGGCTCTCCAAAATTTCTTCAAACTCCAATCAAAACCATAAGCAATAGAAGCAAGGATAACACAAACATATCAAGCCTTCACTAAATCATTAGGGAATATAGGAAGAAGTCATTCTATAGAATATAATTCATATGAAAAATATTAAATTACAATTAAATTTAAGGAGAATATGTGGTGCTATAAATAATTAGGAAATTAAATAAAATTTAGATATTACGAAGAGATAATGAAATATAATATAAAAGATAAAAAATACCTCACTTTTGATTCGTGCCAAAAAAACAAAAAACAAATTTGCTAAAATGAAAACAAAGTTTCAAAATCTACATCATGAAATGGGGTTTTGGACAATTCCCAAAACACCACAGAATAAGAGAATTTTCCATCTTTTTGACACTTAGAGGTTTGAAGATGAAAAATACTTGTCTTATGGCGCTTTATATGTATCCAAATTAAATTAAAATTTTAAAACATTTATCATAATTTCAATCTTCTTAACATTTTAAGTCACGAAAATTAAAATAATATTGAAAACACTTCTTAATATTTTTCAAGTACATAAAAATAAATAAATAAATCAAATAATTTTATATTTTCCATAGATTTAACAAATCAATTCTCATCTCAATTGATATTAATAATAATTACTATTAATGGGTGGCAGGAGTAGTGGAAGTGGGGGGTGATTATTCACCCTAAACGCAATCTGGAAATCAAATTTTCCTAGGGATTGGGAGAAGCGACCAACAATGCCATTGAAGCCTATGCGCTCTATTAGGGGATAAAACAATCAGTGAATTTAAAAATCCAAGATATCATAGTGATTAGGGAGTCACTTATCATTCTATCCAGGATTCTAAATAGATCTCTTCCTAACGATCTCAAACTTGCTCATATTATCAAAAGGGTATTTAATATGCTCTTCCTCATCCCCAAAAATTAGTACTTCCATGTCTTAAGAGGGAAAAGTTTGGTAGTTGATAATCTATCCTACCTTGGAGCTACCCCCCCAAAGGAGAAGTAATATTCTAAAGGTAGACCCAAAGGGCCCATCTTCCCTAATGCAAAACATGAATCACACATGGTGCAACTTTGTTGATACTAATGAGCCATACAAGGAGGTCCCATCTTGGTTCTTCTTAGCTCCACATAAGGAAACCATATGGCATATTATGAATGAGACTTCTCATAAAACCTTAAGTTTGTAGTCCATGCATAATATGTGAAACAATGTTAAGGGTGACTACTATGATTACAATTCCACTCACCTTCTCATGATGGATAATTATCTTCAACCAATGCATCATTCTTAGATCAGGATGAAGTGGGGGAATTAACACTGTTGAGATTGCAACAAGATGATGGAGCTTAGTGAAAAGAGTCGCCTTCACTAAGTGGGCTCGCAGGCTATTTTTGGCGCAAGTCTATTTTTAGACATATGGATCATGTCTATGGATTGCAGGTTGTTGTTTATGGATGATTGGTCAAATTGGGAAAAATAGATGGGCTTCTATTTTTAGATCACAACAGAGTGACTACTCAGTCTAAATATAGAACAGTCAAATATTATTAGCTCATAATAATATTTAGACTATAAACTTTGTCTTATTCTCTTGGAGCACTTCAGGATGAGCTACGGATGTGGTACATGAAGATCCCAGAAGGAAATACGTGGTTACCTATGGGATGACTAATATTTGCATGCAGGACTTCAGTTAGAACTCAAGTGAGTTGAGTTTAGTGGACTGGAGGTGCAGTTGATGGAGTTGTGTTCAGTTTAGCTTTGTTAAACTGGTTGTATTTAGTCTAACTGGCGAATAGACTAGAGATGAGTTGGGTGAATTAGTTATAAATTAATTCACAAGTTATTAACTCATAATACAACTAATGAATACATCAGTTAACTCAGTTGCATGTCAGTGCATGTTCAGTTCAGCAGGGACAGGTATTAGAGAATCAGATTGCTATCAGTTGTGACTATAGTTGTGCATCAGATTTTGCACAAGTCAAGGGATTGAGTATGCCAGTTTGCTCACGTATTTTCCCACATTGTAGCTTGTGCTCACGTGATTTAGCCAAGGAAATAGGTGGTTGCCTTGGAATTATCATCAGTTCTTGAGCAGGTATTGAGCAGCGGAGGCAGGCAAGCAGCGAAGGAGATTTGAGCCAGTGATTGATTCAGATCTGAGCTGTATTGTGTGTAACAGAGGTGGAGATACTTGTGAGAAGTATTATGCTGTGTAATGTTACATGACTCAATCATTAATATACAGATAGTTGGGGTTTTTAGCGAGATGCTTTCCCCGGGATACATACTGTGTTAATGTGTGAATGCTCTTGATGTTTTATTGTTATTGATGCTGCTATTTTGATGATCAACGTAGAGGAGCTTATGTATTGTGTATGTTTTCCGCAATAGTACATGATCAGGATAATCTTTGTTGAATATGTGTTAAATTATTCAAAATTTCTACAAACACCATAAGTGGACTAGTACTCCACAGGATAGAACTTCCCCCAACATTGTTTTTGAAATAGTGGAAGGTATTGATGCCATCGATGCCTATAGGTGGCCATCGAAGTTTTCAAGAAGTGCACATCAACAAGGTATGATCTATAAAGCTACTATTTAGGATTTCCTCCACCCAATATTTGTTATCTTATTGATACTTTTCATTTGGAGTGCTCATATCATAATTTTCATGTATGCTCTTTTCAGCCCATTTCTCTATCTCTTGGTGCTCTGGTATTTGGCTCTCTACAAATTTATTATCATCCTCCTCAGTGGTTTGGAACCTAGTTCTCTAAACTTCTTTCTTATCTCACTGTGCTCCTTGGAAGATCTGGCTATGTTCCCCCTAGTGGCTAGCTTATATTCCCCCTTACCATATCTCCATTGTTATAGATTTTCAATGGTTGACTCAAATTTTGGTAGATGCTTATTGGCTTGATGGTTATCTTTTTTATGATTATTGGAGGAGTGGTTCCTAAGCTTCTAATGTTGAAACTTAGAACTCCTATTCATAGGGTTGATTTAACTTTGAACATCAATTTCGATGCACCCTCTCATGGTTATTGAGTGATTATAGTTTCTCAAAAGATAAATGCTCTAATTGAAGATCAATGTCTTGGACCAACACTCTAGGAAACATCCCTCACTTTGGAAGGATTCTTTCTCTACCGACTATGCTCCTATAGAGTGATGTTTAATGTTAAAGCATGGCATTTCCCTTTGGATGAACTCTATACACAGATGGAGATTAATCACCTAGTGATTTGAAGTGTGAACCAACTTCAAATACCAACAGTTATATAATCAAATTATGCACGACTCATGAAATGCAAATTTTGTCTTCTACTCGATCGCTTTTGGCATATATACAAGTGTTACAAGGAGATTAGTAAATCTGAAGGTTTACACATGCTATATATAGAAAATAAAGATTGAGTTCAAGAAAAAAATGTTTCTTTGAGACCAATATCACTAAATAAATTTGTTATATGACTCACTTGAGTCTCATCCTCAGGCCCCTTTTAAAAACAAAAAAACTTGATTATTGTTAAAAAAATATATATTATAATAATAATATTACAATTATTTTTAATTCAATATTATGTATGGTTTATTTTTAAAAATTATATTATAATGTTATGAAGCTTAAAAATTTATTTTTCCATTAAGTTAAAAATTTATTTTTTTATATAAAGTATTTATATCACCAAATTCATTTTGTTTCTCTTAACAACAATATAAATTTAAAATCTCGGTCAAACTATCTATTAAAAATAAATAATTAATATGACAATTTTATAGTATATAAAAATAAGAAAGTAGAAGATATTAAAAGTCTATACTATTATTAGTCCATGCCTCGTTAGGGACTATAGCATTCACCTTGTAGTCAAATTGCATTGATCGTGCATCATTTTTTTGTTTTTTAGTCATTCTAGCCAAAGTTTTGCGAAAATATAATTTTTTTCTATTTTACATGAATTCAAAAATAATTTTATAATTCCTGGAAACATTATTTCTAATTTTTTATTGGCCTAGCACCTTCCGATGGGACATAATTACCCTAGTGGAGAGCGTTTTATTTATTTTTTATTTGTCGATACCTTCCAATTGATTTAAATATAAATAAATAAAATAGTTTTTTGAGTGGTCATTTGGTCGGTGAGTGCTCTAACATTAACACTAACACTACTTCTCTTCCCCATGATTATGGAACTGATGTGGTTACAGTTCCTTTGAGTAAGCAAGAGGGTGGTGGCAGTGGCAGACTACACAAGTCATTGTGTAGAGATTTTTTTACAAATTTCTAGATTGTATATCATATGAATGTTTATAGAGGACGGGGTATGTGCAGGAGAAAGGGGAATATTTTCATGTTTCATTATGTGGAGTTTTTACTGTGCGGATTATGAATTTTGTACTAGAGAGTAGTTGCATAGATATTTTGATTGTAGAGCTATGTATCTTTTCATAATGATTAATATTGTTAATTACAATGCTATGATTTTTCGAGGCCATGCAGCCTTGAACTGCGTTATCATATCAACATCAGGTAGTGCTTGTTGATCTCTTTCTAGTTCATTCTGGTTAAAGGTTAATAGGTCAAGCTTGTACAATGGTGGTTGTGCAAATGAAGCACGTGGTTGTTTGAAGGTGTTTGTGTGAAGGAAGCATGTACGAAAGAAGCATGTGTGGAGGAATCTATGTGGAGACTAGTGTTAATCAATTAATCAATTATTGTTCTGTGCATTAGTGCTAGAATTGAATCTTTGCGAAGGATGGGGTATGTGCGAGAGATTTCATCGTGTGGATATTTTATTGTGTTGAGATTTTATTATAAAGATGAAAATAGGATGGGGTATTTTGAGGAGAACTATGATTATGTATCGTATGAAGGTATGTGCATGAGAAGAAGTGTGTGTGGTGGAAGTTGTATGAAGACTGGATTTAATCAATTAATTTAGTATTGTTCTGAGCATCAATACTACAATTGAATCTTTGTGGAGGATGGGGTATGTGTGATATATTTCATTGTTCAGAGATTTTACTGTGTTGAACTTTTATAGAAAATATGAAATTAGGATGGGGTATTTTTTAGAGAACTATGATTATGTATTATTTGAAGGTATGTGCAGGAGAACGGGGACTATTATTATGTTTCGTTATGTAGAGATTTTATTATGCAGAGATGGCATATGCTTGTTAATTTTTCAAACAAATCTAATACTCTTAAAATTTTCAGATCATATATCATATGAATGTTTACGAAAGATAGAGTATGTGTGATAGAATGGGGAATATTATTATATTTCGTTATGCGTAGCTTTTACTATGCATAGTACAAAGTATGTATGAGAGAGAAATTATGTAGAGCTTTGATTAGGACAGGGTACAAAGTTTGTGCAAGAGATTTCATTATTCGAAGCTTTTATTAGGATGGGGTATTTTAGGGACAACTAGGGGTACACGTGGAAATGAATGTAGATGGGGTATATTTGTCAAACAAATCTAATACTTTTACACATTTGCTGATGGTATATCCTATAAATCTTTAGGAAGGATAGGGTATGTGCAGGAGAGTGGGGAATATTATTATGTTTCATCGTATGGAGATTTTGTTGTGTGGAGTATGAAGTATGTGCAGGGGAGCAATTTCCTATAGCTTTGATTTTAGACCTATGAGCGGGGAATATTATTATGTTTCCTTGTGCAGATATTGTATTATGTGGAGTAAGAAATATTTGTGAGGGATAAATTGCGTAGATATTTGATTTTAGAAATATGAATCTTTGCAGAGGACGGGGTGTTTTCGAGAGAACGTAATGATTAAAGTTGTTAATTTTCATTGTGTGGTGTTTTTACTATGGGTTTGTGCAGGAGAATGGAAAGTGCATAATGCAATTTTGTATTTTTTCTTATTTTCCATATGTAGTAATGCACAGTCACTTGCTCTTAGTTAGTTATGTACTCAGTAACCCTTTACAAATACTCATTTACAATTGACTATTGTAACTTTTATGACTTACAATATAAGTTATCAATTTTCCAAACAAATTTAATACTTTTACACATTTCCTGATTGTATATCGTATGCATGTTTATGAAGGATGGGATATGTACAGGAGAGTGGAGAATATTATTATGTTTCGTTGTACGAAGATTTTATTGTGCAAAGTACAAAGTATATGCGTCGGGGGGGGGGATTTGTGTAGAGCTTTGATTTTATAACTATGAATCTTTATAGAGGACAGGGTATTTACGAGAAGACGTAATGATTAAAAATGATAATTTTTGTTGTACGAGGTTGCTATTGTGTGTTTGTGTAGGTGAATGGGTGGTGGATAATACAATTTTGTAATTATGTATCTTTTCAATAGTTTACAAATACTCATTTACAATTGACTACTGTAACTTCTATGACTTATAATATAAGCTTTAAAATGGTTTTTTCACAAGGAAAAGATTTCTATAATAAAACAAGTTTCTATCTTCAGTAGGACTTATTTTCTTTAAGTAAACAAATTGTATATGTCTATAAGCATATTACTTGTGAAAACTAGTCTACATTTGAGCATTCTAGAACGAAATATGGAGTTTTTTCATGGTGTTTCGAATTACGTGAATGATCTAATGGTGTGTTATTGTTGTGAACGTGACATTTCATTGTGTGGGGATTTTACTTTGTTGAGCTTCATATTGGAAACTTTATTTGTCAGGGACAAAATTAGGACACAATTTTTCTGGTAGGACAGGGGGTGCATACATAAATTAATGTTAGTCTATTATTATTATTATTCTTTCTGTGGAGCTTTGACTGTGCAAAATATGGAATATGTATGCTAATTTATAGCAATATAGATAAATATGAAGCGTGGAAATTAATTTTTATTTTCAAATTCATTCACAACTAAAAAATTTGAGTAAATATTGGCATATTCACTATTGGGTTGTAGAAGTTATTTTCTGAGTGGTCATTTGGTCGGTGAATGCTCTAACATTAACACTGACACTGACATAGTTATGGTACTGCTCTTCCCTGTGATTATAGAAATGATGCAATTGCAAGTCCTTTGTGTAGGCAGGGGGGCGTCAGTGGTAGGCTACACAAGTCGTTGTGCAAAGATACTTTTACAAATTTCCAGATTGTATAACGTATGAATTGTTATGGATGACGGGCTATGTGCGAGAGAATGGGGAATATTATCATTTTTTGTTGTGTGGATATTTTACTATGTGGATTACAAAGTTTGTGCAGGAGAGTAGCTGCGTAGATATTTTGATTTTAGAGCTATGTATCTTTGTGGAATGATTAATATTTTTAATTTCAATGTTATGATTTTTCGAATCCATGCTTCCTCGATCTGCTTTATCATATCAGCATCAGGCATTTCCTTTTATCTCTTTCTAGTTCAATCTAGCTAAAATTTAATAGGTTAAGCTTGTACAGTGGTGGTTGTGCGGAGGAACCATGTGATTGTTTGAAGGTGGTTGTGTGGAGGAACCATGTGGTTGTTCAAAGGTGGTTTTAAGAAGGAAACATGTACAGAAGAAGCGTGTATGGAGGAAGTTGTGCAGAGACTGGATTTAATCCATTAATTCAATATCGTTTTGAGCATTAGTGCTAGAATGAATCTTTTTGGAGGATGGGGTATATGCAAAGATTTTATTGTGTTTATTTTTTATGGAAAAGAAAAAATTAGGACGAGGTATTTTCAGGAGAACTATCATTTATGTATCGTATGAATATATGTGTTGGAGAAGAAGCATGTGCATAGGAAGTTGTGTGGAAACTGACGTTAATCAATTAATTCAGTATTTTTTTAGCACCAGTGCTAAAATTGAATCTTTGGGGAGGACAGGGTATGTGCGAGAGATTTCATTTTGCAGACATTTTATTGTGTTAATATTTTATGGCAAAGACGAAATTAGGATGAGTTAGTTTTTGTAGAACTATAATTATGTATCATATGAAGGTATGTGCAGGAGAATCGGGAATATTATTATGTTTTTTTGTTCAGATCTTTTACTGTGTGGAGATGTTGTATGCTTATTGATTTCTCAAAAAAATCTAATACGTTTTTTTTTTTAATTTTTTATTTTTTTAATTTTTAATTTTTTTTCAGATTGTATATTGTTTGAATGTTTACGAAAGATGGAGTATGTGTGAGAGAACAGAGAATATTATTATTCTTTGTTATGCGGAGCTCTTACTGTGCAGGGTATGAAGTATGTGTGGGAGAGAAATTACGTAGAGCTTTAATTAGGATGGGGTAAAAAGTGTGTTAGATAGATTACATTATGCATAGCTTTTATTAGGAATGGGTATTTTCAAGACAACTGGGGGTAAATGTGGAAATTAATGAAGATGGGGTATATATGTCGATTTGCGGAAAAAATCTAATACTTTTATTAATTTCTTGATAGTATATCGTATAAATGTTTATGGAGGATGGGGTATGTGCAGGAGAGTGGGGAATATTATTATTTTTCATTGTATGGAGATTTTGTTGTGTGGAGTATGAAGTATGTGCAAGGGAGAAATTGTCTAGAGCTTTGATTTTAGAACTATGAGCGGGGAATATTTGTATGTTTCTTTGTGAGAATATTGTATTATGCTGAGTATGAAGTATATACGAGGGAGAAATTGCGCAGATCTTTTCTTTTAGAACTATGAATCTTTGTAGAGGAGGGGGTATTTGCTAGAGAACATAATGATTAAAGTTGTTAATTTTCATTGTCTAGTGTTTTTATTGTGGTTCTGTGCGGGCGAACAGGAGGCGCATAACATAATTTTGTAATTTTGCTTCCTTTTTTCCGTATGTAGTAGTGCACAATCAATTTCACTTAGATAGTTTCGTACTTAGTAACACTTTACAAATAACCATTTACAATTGATTATTGTAAATTTTATGGCTTGAGATATAAGTTATCGATTTTTCGAACAAATCTAATAATTTTACACATTTCCTAATCATATATCTTATGAATGTTTACAGAGGACGGGGTATGTGTAGGATAGTAGGGAATATTATTACGTTTCATTGTACATATAGTTTACTGTACATAGTACAAAGGATGTGTGGGGGGATAATTGCATAGAGATTTGATTTTAGAACTATGAATCTTTGTAGAGGACAGGGTATTTGCGAGAGAACATAATTATTAAAATTATTATTTTTTGTTGTGTGGGGTTTTTATTGTGCGTTTGTGATGGTGATCGGGTGGTGCATAATGCAAATTTGTAATTATGCCTCTTTTTAATGGTTTACAAATGCTTATTTACAATTTACTATTATAACTTCTATGACTTATAATATAAGCTTTAATATGGGTTTCGCACAAGGAAAAGCTTTACATAATAAAATATGTTTCTATCTTTAGTAGGACTTATCTAAATACTTATTTGCTTTAAGTAAACAAATTGTATATTTCTATAAGCATATTACTTACAAAAAGTAGTTTGCACTTGATACTAAAAGGAAAAGACCTTCTAGTGAAGGTTTTTGCAGAAGCCCCTATTGGGGAAATTAATTGCTTAATAAAAAAATGAATAATTTCTTAGAGATTAATTATCGACCCGAGGAACATCTTTCTGTTTCAAGGAAGCCTGAAAAATATATGCAAGTAGCTACCAACAACTAATATTGGTCCTATATGAGATTCCTATGGTGACTTACAATTAGTTTTATTGGTTGGAAATAAATCTATCTCATGCACACTCTTAAAGCAATCTCGATCTAGCAAAGCCTAATAAAAGCTCAGAAAATAAATAACAAAACTGAAAATAAACTATATTTCTAATTTAATCAAACTTCTAGTGCAGGAATGAATAACTTGAAATTTTTGGAATCAAATGTTAATATAAAATATCACTCTGAATAGAAATCCATTCAAACATAATCAAGAAACAACACAAGAAATTATCAACTCTATTCTAATCTTCTGCACTAATTGAACAATTAATTACTCTCAAGATAAAGCCAGTTTAATCTAAAAACAACACTAAAGAATTAAAGAAGCAATATATGCACTTCAAGGATACAATAACTAAAACTATAATGATATAAAATTGTATTACCAATAATTACATATAAAATTAGTAACGAAAATAATTTATTGTCTAATCTAAAGAACAATGTCAATTTTCAGAGTAACAGCATATGAAGAAAACCAAACTCGAAACTAATTTTTTTTACACATTGAGGCAACACTTCATCCAAGCCAGTGGGACCAAACTGCTAAGATTCAGCCTAGCTAAAATTAGATCAATAAGAAATGCTAAGCTCCACTGACAACTCTTTTCATTAAAAATTAAAAATAGATACAACACAATTATGACCTTTGTCTCTAATTCAACAATTGTCCATCCATCCCTTGATCTTTTTTTCATTTAAATACATAGAGAGCTAAGGGGAATTATAACTAAACTAATTAAAAAATGATTTCCCCTTAAAATTTTGGATTGATTACACAATATCAATAAGCAATATGATATCTAAAAGATATTTCCATCAAAATTCAGCTTGAAGCAAATCGAATTTGATTGTGTATTTGGGGAAAAATGCAAACCGAACACAATAGAGAATATGGGAAAATCATCCTTAGAGAAGATTTGGTTTCTCTCAATCCAGACTTAATTTCAAAAACTTTTTTATGGAACACTTATTTGGTTCATTCTACACAAAATCCATGTCTCAGATTTTCAATATTCATCGTTATTTGGCCGAAAAATCCAACTCAAAATTGTCACATTTTATCCCAACGAATTTCTGAGTTGGAAGATTTAACACTGAGTTGAAGATCAAATTTACAATCTGGAAGAGATCTTGGAGGCTCAAATCATGAGTGATGTTATAAAAAAATTATTAATAAACCATCATTGGATAAATCATGCGTAATAATCTTCAATTTATTACAAATAAAGGAGAACAAATATTACTTACCCACAAGAGCATAAATAATTATAAAATGGAATTATATGATAAATTATGATAAATGGAGTGATAAATAACGGTAGAAATATATGTCAAGAAATGGTAATAAATTTAGTGGCTCAACAATCCCTATAAAAATAGCCCAAAAATTTGTTTGTAGCATAGGACACTAGCGGAGATGGGTGAGCAGATGTTTTTTTATAGTGTATCTACAATGTACAAATGCACTGGTGCTTTACTATACATATAAGCATTTGTTTCTAATAGATCATGGTGCACCATGGAAGATTTATTTAAAAAAAATAATGGTGCGCTAAATAACAAAGAGTATTGGTGTGTATACTACTCAATAGCACCAGAAAAGGGTTAAGTTTACAAACATGTTGGTCGCAAAATTCATTTTTCCCAGTACCGTGCTATACTATGATGATGACCCAATGCTAAACAATACTATAATGCCCCAGTGCATGCAAAATATACCATGCACTAGGTGGAAACTAATCGATAGCATTGGATAAAGGTTAAATTTTAAAAGTTGTCGGTGTTATATCCACCCACAACATTGATGCCATTCTTGTAGTAAAACGCCCCGGTACATACTTAGAAAGAGCATCGCTATAGATTTTTAATTTTCAAAAAAATGTAGTGCTATATTTGAATGAAGTACCAGTGTTGTTCATGGATTAAAGCGCCACGACTTGTCTTAGAAAAAACACTTGTAAGCGATTTTTAAAATGTGGTGCTATATTCCCACAGAGCACCGACACTGTCAATTATTTAAAATGCATCGGTGTGTTAGAGAAATACTATAGGGTTTTTAATTTAGAAAAAAAATGTGTTATATTATTACAAAACATCGGTGTTGTTCATGTATCAAAGCACCTTGGTGCTTCTATGAAAGAGCACTGCTAGGCGGTTAATTATTTTAAAATGTGGTGTTATAGTTTGATAAAGCATCGATGTTGTACATGTATTTGAATGCCCCAGTGCATCTTAAAAAGAGCACCACTATAGGGTTTTTAATTTAAAAAAAATGGCGCTCCTAGATATTTTATACATCGGTACGGTTATAATAACGCACAAAAACATGGTTAAATAAATAAATAAATAAAAACTACCAATTGTAAATTTTATTTTTACCATCTACAGTTTTGTAGAGCTTTGAAGCACCGATGCCATTCATGCAAGCACCTTGTCGTGAGTGCTTTTCTTGCTCACCATCCTTCTATACTATGCTCATTGTGTGGCTTTCCAATTTTCTCAAACGAGGGTGAAATTAATTTTTCTCAGTTATGTGTCAACAATGCCCCCAAACAACCAATTGTCCAGTAATGTCTATGTTTCTCTCTAATTTAATTTTTTAGAAGATTAGAATTGCAAAATAGGTCAAAATTCCATTTTTATTTATTTTCCTACCTTGTGCGTTCGACAACCTTCGCTCGCACCAAAAGTGGTGCACCTTGTAAATCTACAGGGCGCATCACAGTTCAATGTGTGAACCTAACACACCGTTGTTTTTGCAATGTGTTTTGTAAATTAAAATTCACTATAAAAAGCTATAAATTGTATGTCGGTGTGTACATTTTTAGGTTACGCCCAGTGCATTCATATTTACAAAACACATCACACACATAATATTAAAAAATATACCGTTGTGCATTCGATAACCTGAACATTTTGTACCGGTGTGAATAATTTATAAGTGTGAATCAATGCATAAGTTTGAGTTGCACCACGATGAAAATGAATATATGTGAACCAAAAGCGGTGTGTCATACATATGTACGCATTGTCTCCAGTGCGGTTATGTTTATAGTACACTGGAGCTAGTGCATTATTATTTTTTGGGTGCAACGGGGATTTTGTTTTTTTAACCGAAAGCTATGTTTCCATATTTATAAATACATTTTTCATTTAATAAAAAATTTTTGTGTCAACAGAGGGAGCAATAGCAGCAAATAGCATACCAATATAATGTGTTGCGACCACGAGAGGCCTGAGAGATGGAGAGGGATTTATACACTCAACCTATTAGCGCAATGACTTGAGTGCTCTTGAGAAATGTAGGCCTCCTTAAGGACTATGAGGACACTACATCCCTGAATGTGCACTCTATCTTGTTGGCACACCTGATCTGTCAGTGGAGTGTCCAGGAGCAGGCTTTTTGTGTCGGTCTTGAGACATGGTATAGGCCCTCTGAGGAGGACATATATTTTATCACTGGCCTATCCAGGAGAGGGGAGATTTTTTCCCAATTCCCTAATGTCCCCCATGGAGTTGCAGCAGAGAGTCATTTTGTCAACTCTCAGAGATATGTTGGGGGTCATGTAGTCTGCCAAACAGATTTTCAAGTGCGTGGTGGACAACTACGGATTGCTTCTTGTGTTACATAGGATGTTAGGTGCCTATCATTATTATTGACCACTATTTCACAATATACTTGTGATGGGAAGTGCATTAGTTTCCCTCTTTTGTATTATGTTGATTCTTTGATGTAGGCACCACGATGTATTAGATGGTATACGATTTTTTTGAGGCAATTTTATAGGGCTTTAGATAGATGTCGTGTGATGATACATGGGAGGATGAAGTTCACTTTTGCTTCGGAGATTTTTTGTTTATTTTTTGAGAGGTTTCCATAGATGAGACCTACATTTTACCATCACCCTCCTAGATCGATGAATGAGGTACCTATGCGTAAGTGGGGCCAGATGATGCCTAAGAGGGGTCTGCCAAAGTATCCGGCCAATATTTTCGCCTAGGCACTAGAGCTACTAGTCAGTGAGGATGACCACACATTTATCTTGTTGTCGTTTTCATACATGGGTATGGACTTGAGACAGTGTTCCAACATTCTCTTCACACAGAATGAGACTATAGATGATAGAGGTAATATTACCATTTTCTTTAAATTAATCTAGTTTCATTTTATTTCCTTAATTAATTAGAATAAAATTTATTCTAGCAAGTTCTTTAACTTGTTTTATTAAATTGTTTAATGAATTTTCTAATTATTGTTTTGTATTATATATTTTGTAGAAATCAACACATTCCTTGGGGACATACCTCCTCCCCCAGCAGAGGGAGCAGATGAGGAGATGGGTGAGGTCCAAGAGGCTGAGGCACATTCTAAAGGGGGCGTGGGCATCTAGGCTGGTAGGGCTAGTCTAAGATTTAGGATGGACTACTATGAAAAATTGTCTATAGTTTTGGTTGAGGAAGGAGACGTCCTTGTGAGGGCTCAAGACATTAGCGAAAATCATAGGTTCATGGATCTCTTGAGTTATTCTCCTTGCAAGATGATGAATCTTATGCATCATATCGTTGGAGCTAGCAGGCTATTGGTAGCGCGGAGGGATTCAGGGCATGTAGTGCAATATATGTTAGATGAACCTTCACACAGTGCCACTCCATCAGATCATGATGATGAGGGTGGTGATCATGCTTTTAGTAGTGCTACCCCATCGAATCATGGTCAGGGTGTCGGTGATCCTTCTGGTAGTACACCTCCTCGTCATTCGCCTGGTGATCACATTCCAGACCTAGAGAGTGCGCCTAATGTTTCTCCTGAAATAACAGGCCAAACACCTCCTCCTCCACGTTAGAGTTTGACAGTTGAGGTAGTACTTGACCATCCATCGTCTTCCATTGCAGACCAATCTGCCACTACTACGTTTGTTGTATCAGATATTTGACTTGTTTGTATAATATCTATCTATCTATCTATATATATATGATATATTATTATTATATAATATTGGTGCATTTTTTTTGTTCATGTTTATGTACTTAATTTATATGTTGGTGTTGATGTGTACATGGTTAGGTCATGTTATATATGTTCATTTAATATGCTTGCAGATAGATTTGTATGTGGTTGCAGGTATTTAACATGAGATGTATATTAATTTGAGGATGTGTGTGGTGGTGATGTTAGATTACAATTCTTGTGTTTTATTAGATGTGATCACGATGATGATGCCCTGTTAGATCATTAGATTTGTGTGCTAGCTAATGACATTTATATGTGCTAAAGGTGTATATAATTAGATGATGATAGTGAATTTGAATGTATATCTTAGATGATGTTTATTTTTGTTACATGGTTATCATCATGATGTTTATTTTTATGAAATAATATTTATTATAGATTATGTATTGGTGAACTTATATCAAAATTTTATATATGAAATTGCATGCAAAATGACTTTAAAAAAAATGCAGAGATATTTTTATTTGCAAAGTTTAGTATGGTTGAAAATAAGATTTTAAAATTACGATAAATATTTTTCTATTGCTTAGATAGTTCATTCATATTCATTCTGACCTAATTAGTAATATATTTCAATACTCACAAGGAAAAAATAATTAAAGGTAAAATAATTTAGTTAGTTCTTAATAAGACAAAAATGTGTAACTCATTCAATTTTTAATGATGATGATGATGGTTAACGTCCACTAAGACCAAACATTGGTCTATTGGACCTAAAGAAACAAATTATTTATTTTGATTTAAGATTTTGTTCCTATGCTCAAAAAGCTTGGAGAGAAGCCTCCTGAGCTTACTATAATTTTGACATTGTAAAAGGATAGGAAGGTCAGTATTGTAACAAAGATTGTGAAACTGAGATCTAATGTGGTTGTACGCAGGACACTCTAAGAGGAAGTGGTTTTCATCCTCGATGTTCCCATTATCACATAGATGGCAGATCCTTTCCATCCATGGTGTTTTAGGAACTACCCAATGACCTGTTTCACTATGGAGCTCATGAGAATTCATTCTAACCTTTGCTATATTAATTTTCCTCTTTGAGCTAGTTAAAATAGAGAGATACTTTTGATCTTCTAGGGTGGGGTTGATGACCTCCTTATAGTAACTTAATTTTCTTTTAGCTGCTAAATCTTTCTGACACCACATTTTTTCTTTGAACTTAGAAGTAACAATATCTTTAATGTTATTGATGTTTTGCAATGCATCATTCTCATTGATCTCCCAATAGTTTAACCAGGCCCTTGTGTCTTTATGCCACCCCCGTTTGAGCCTTAGGTGGTTTTGGCTGGAATTTAATGCTAGCTTAGGAAGTCTATGACTGCCTATGTTATTGAGTTTTTGTTTATATAAAATATTAATAATAATAAATTATTCAAAAATACAATTTAACCAATGAAAAATTATACTATGGTCAATCTATATATAGAGATAGAAGACTAGTACTATAGATCCATTTTAATCACAACTTTATCAATCACTAAAAGAGATTCAATATTTTGACATGTACATCTTATTTCAAGTTTTACATTCTAAAAAGAGATTTTCATGTAATGAGATTCAATCCCTCTAGGCTCTTGTTAGATCCATTGTTAAGATGGATCTATATTGGTTTATAAAATTCAATCTATTGTTAAATTTAAAATACTTAAGTAAGGAATTTTTATAAGTAATTTAGATTTAATACAACTTTAAAAATTCTATTTTAACAAATTTTAATTTATCACTAAAGTTATGAGATTTTCATGTAATTTAGATTTAATATTTATAGCAACTCTTACCAATTTAAATTGGAAATTTCTCTCTCTAAAGATGAGGATCAAGAAATGTAAAATAAGGCTTGTGAAGTTACTTGTAGTTGGGGATTTTCTCTATTGGAAGTTCTCCCTTAAAGAGGCAACTGATCTTTTTTATAGTAATAAAATATAACATTTTTGTGTTATTTTGGTTCTTTATTTGCTATTGTACTGGTTTAAATTTAACTTTTTTTAATAATAAATATGAGTTAAATAATACAAAAATTATACTATATTAAATTTAAACTTTTGACAAATAATATATTTGATTATTTCTTAATGAACAATTCAAGAAATATTATTTTTCCACATACTTATCACGAGATGGTCACTAAAAATCATGTTTTCACATTTCTCCTAGCTATTATTACATCATGTTCACAATGATAAAGATGTGTCTACACTAAATAATTTACTTATAAATACATAAAATAGATATTTATTTTACATAATCTAAATAGGAAAAAAAAATGCATCACCAAGTATATTACAAAGTCAAACAAATGCCTCTTAATCACTATCACATTATTTATCATTTAATTCGTGGCCATAAAATATTTATTAATTCAACTTTTATTTAAAATTGCCATTGAAAAAAAGTCAAAATTGTTCCATTATCCATGAAGAAAAAATTAAAACCTCTCATGCATCCATGTAAGTCAATTTGTTTCTCTTATGGTCCATAAAAAGATGTAATCAACATTTTATATATACATAAGACCTCCTTTTAGTTTACGTAATGTTGCAAAAACTGGAATTTAAATATAGTAAGCATAACTTTACCTCTCATGTCAAGAATTTAATCTTACATATTAATACACAATTTTTTCATTGTTAAAGTCCTCATAGAGTTATCACTACATGATTTATATTGATTTTAAACTAAACAAGAAGAAAAAACATGTGAACGGATTAATAAACCAATAAGTATCTAAATCGAGAATAACTCTTCAATGTCGTTTCTAAATTCACTATTTTCTCATTTTTATTATATTCTTCTCATTTTCCTATTTGAGAAGGATTGTGACCTTGAATCCTTATTATCATAGATATTGTACATAATTGGAAATACTTAGTTTAAACTGTAAAAATGTTTCCACTGCAAAAAAAATGTGTAAAAATGTTTGTGAATCTTACCAATTATATAAAATGCCACCAAGATGAATACAAAAACAATATAATTAGTGAAATAAAGAAAACGAAAACATACAACAATAGTATAAATGGTGAAATAACACAAGTACATATCACTCCCCATTTTCATCACCTTGATTATCTTCCTCGCTTGGCATGATAACACTATTTTTCTCAAAAATATGTTTTGATATAGGGTCATGTCTTAATATGAACCACCAATCCCTATCCAACAAATTTGGGTAAAAAACACTCGGTTGTACTTTTTTTAGTAAAACATAAGGCTCTTTAGCTTCATGCCACATCTTTCTAGAGTTGATAGATATCATCCCACTATTGTGATCTTCCTTTACATTATTCCGATCAAAGTTGTCCCACAACTTGCACCTAAAAATAACACATTGGAATGAAGAGAAGTCCACTTGATTGATCTCTTGTATCTTTTCAACGTAACCTAATGTTCCCTACATTAGGTTTTGATCGCGGTGGCTAGCATGACTAGATTGGTCGTACTCGACTTCAACTCTACAGTCTTGCGTCATGCATCTATCATCAGCATCTTCTGTGTGAAAATGATGTCCATATGCCCACACACATGGGAAAAAATGCACTTATAAAAAATTGAAAAAATCACAATGTCATGTGTCTAATACCCCGAACATAATTAAAAATATAAAATATATATAGATGTTACAATTCAAAGGTGTAGTATGAAGTTAAAAATGTACTGAAAGAAATTATTACCGAGTTGTTGCACCCAATCCCTATGTTAAGTGCATCCTCTTTAGCACACGGGTAACGACCAGATGCACCATATTTCTCTCTAACTTGATCAACAACCCAATTGTTAGGGCATGTCAATGGCATATTTTATTTTAAATGATCAGGATAAGGCACACTTCTACCATTCATCTATTTTAATTATTTCTTGCCACTATCCCATTTCCTTCTCTTTTGCTCATACAATATGACTCATGGTTATGTCACTTCCATATTGTAAAGAATGAATTTTTTGATGTCTTCAATTTCTGAATTTGTTGATGAAATCAAACCAACATATATAGTACGTATGATGTCAAAATATAAATTAATATGAAGTTCAGTGTGAATAGTTACTGTGTAGAAATTTAACAAATAATAAGCCACTTACTCTTGATCATGCATCTCTTTCCATTTGTTTGAAGAAGCTCCAATTCTCTTTTGTCTGCATCCCTTTTGATGTCTCAAATTGTCACACCTGGTGTCAGTGTCGATATGTTTGATGTGCTCACTGGCATAATAGAAGACTCATATGATATATACCCCTGTACCATAGATCCCTTGGGTTTTTCCCTTTGTCGAACAAAACCTTTCAATTTCTTCATGTACCACTCTAAGAAGAACATCCAATGACAAGAATTCACCCCAACTAATTCAACCTCATCTATTAGGTGAATTAGAAGATGAACCTTCAAGTCCATGAAACTCATCGGTAGTTTGTTCACAAACATACAAACAATCTCAATTATCTCTTGATGCCATCATGTAATGCTATCCATATGAATCTCCTTTGATGTGATCCAATGTACAAGTGCAGATAATTTAGATAGGGAATATTGTAGGTCTTGGGGGAATTCATGGTTCACACAGCCACGCGCAAGCAGAGGATAAAGACACGCCATATTAAATAATACATTATACAAAAATTAATTATAAAATATCCATTGCATAAAAATAAAAAAAATAAAAAAATCATATTTTTTGACATACATACTCTTAGAAGGTTCAAATGGTCATGCAATTTCAACCCCGACAAACAGTCTTCCACAGTGAAGCACCGTCATAGTGAAGACCCATGTAAAGAAGGCACCCTCATACTCATTATAACTTCATTTACCAAATAAAGATCATATTTCTTTAAAATCCATGGGACATCACCTTCTTTGAAAGACCAAGAGGGATCAACTTCTCCTCTAATTTATTGTCTTGGCCAATGTTCCTTTTTAGTTTTTGAAGAAATAAGATCTCTCCTAACAACCAATCTGTTATTTTCTTTCGATGATATGTGCCTCCATAAATAAGATGAAACATTTTTTAAATATATGCATGGGATCTAGTAAGTGGGAAATCTTAAGATGCTCCCAATATGCATGCCAATATGGGAGCTCATAAAAGACATATTTCCTTTTCATCACAATGGGAAATTTCTCAACATAGCTATCGAAGAATTATGGATCATTAATCATAGGTTCCCAATTTTAATCGAACATTTATGTAAACTCCTTCTCCTTCTCTCTCTCATATGCTCTAAGCCATTCAGCTGGTGTCATTACTGCAGGCCTTTGGGTTCTCCCTAGTTTACCATTAAAAGTAGATGTTTCTCTTCTATAAGGGTGTTCATCTAAGAAGAATACCCTGGAGTAGTCATACACAAACTTTCGTAAGTGGTTAGACCACCTATCCTTCAGAGAAGGTCCACAACATTTACATCCATGGTATATTTTTGTTACAAGTCCTATGAAATTATTGTATATAGGCCAGCATGTTAGCGACCATGAAGATCAAAACAATTGCAACGAGTTAAATCAGTATGTGAAACAATATTGTTATATATTTTAACAAATCAATAAAAATGTAATTTACTGAAGAAAAATCCTAAGCCTGGATAATCATGTATGGTGTAAGCACATATGCCATACAATGCAAAACTCCTCTCTATTGCAATGTCTTCTACCAGGGACTATGAGAGCCAACTCAAGATGTTCATTCTTGATAGACAACCATGGGGGGATATTGTTATTGATCACTACTACATGAAAAATAGAATATTTAGTGTTTTGGAAGGAATATGGGTTGACACCATCCATGGCTATGCTTAATTGTAGAATTCATACTTCATCCTTGGATTTTCAGGCCATGTATCTTGTATATGTTTCATGGCTATTGAATTTGTTGGGATTCGTATAACTTTTGACTCACTTTTGTGTGAGGCATGCCATTCCTGCAACATAGCTAATTCTTTGCAACGAAAGAGCCTTTGGATACTTGGGATTATAGGAATATACCTCAATATTTTATGAGGAGGACCGTGTGCCTTACCCATTTTTTATTTACAGTACCTATCAGGCCCACATTTCAGACACATCTCTTTGTTTGCATATATTCCTCTATATAGAATACAATCATTCAGATATGCATGATATGATATGTACTCAACACCCAACATTTTCAACATCTTCTTTACCTCTTCGCAGCTACCCGACAAAACTTTATCACTCGGAGGAACCTTGTCTTTGAATAACCTGCAATTGGTGGTGAACATAATTGTACAATATCAATATTTAACATTCATAGAATCTAACATTGTTAATGTTGGTTGTGTGACAATTTTCTCAAAATATAAGGGAATCGATCAATCATGCACTCATGCACGTGAATTACCTCAATATTGCTGATAAATATGCATTTGACATGCCAAAATTTCCTTTCAAGTTGTACTACAACATCATTGTCCCCAACTAAGTAGACTTAGACCTGACACCTAGTCCAAAGAGAGGGGTGGTGGAAACAAATTTCAAGCTTTTGAATAAGGTATCAATGATTTGAGCATCATCCCCTAGCTAATCATTCTCGAATGAATCTAGCAATGTTACCTCCATGGAAATTATATTGCATAAGTAATCATCCATACCAACCTCTATCTGATTGCAAAATTATGATGAAGAACTACTATTGTTGTGTTCATTTCTAATTGGTGAACCTGGAAATAGTGGGAATTGAATAGGTGGTTGATTCAACCATTCTTTGTATGCTTCCTCTCTTAGTATTTTTCTTAATGTTGTTGGAAATACTGAGAGGGGGGGGGGGGGGGGAATCAATATTCCTTAGAAATTAGCACTTTTAAATATTTTTAGAGCATTAGTTAATCTTCAATTATTATTAATGTTTATGTAGTAATAACAGTAAATAAAAGAACAAAATATGCACAAGAATTTTAGGTGGATTCCCAAACTAGGGACAACAAGAAATAAGACAAGATTGTGGATTCCCAAACCAGGGACAAAAATCCATGATACAATAATATGTACAATGATTTTTGTGTACTTGACCAAATACCCAATCAATCTATGACTTGCAACCCAACCATGACATCATCCCAACAGTGACTCCTATACCTCCCAACACTGCCTCTTCAACTCTAGGAAGAATGACTCTTTCACAAATGACTCTTTTGCAACATTTACAATGATGACTCTTTTACAACTTTACAATGATTAATATTTTACAAGAGGACTCTTTTACAATGATGACTATTTTATAAATGACTCTTTTACAACTTTCCAATGATGACTCTTGGCCTTAACAATACTTCACGATATCTGGATGGTTGTCATGTCTTCAAGGATGTCCCACTGCAACACTTCCTTTGATTTAATACTTCTGCTCTTTAATTATTGCTTGATGTTGTACTTGAATCTTCTTCTACCTGCATGTAAAATTTGCTCGGTGAAACCAATCCCAAAACAAAACAAAATATCCTTCAACTTACCTTTGCCTGCAAAACACATGTAAGTGCATAATAATGAATAAATACAAATTATAATTACAATGTGTACCTGAAGTATGCTTGTCATTTTTTTTGTTGACTTGTTGCAACAGTTGACAAAGACTCCCACTCTTCATATAGGCTTGGATCCTATGCAAGACTATATCCAAAACTGACCTAAAGATATATACAATAAAAACTTATGATAGACTCTAGACTTGTGATGGACCAAGTTCTGAGTACAAGAATAGAGATAATTCTATCAACTATGACAAGACAAGTTAAATGAACTTACAACATCATATAGATCTAGCAGACATGGTGTAGCATCAATAATATGTAGCATCAAATGTGTAGTATCGAGAATAGGACATCCAAAATGTGGTATCAAAACTAATTGTGACATATAGAGACATAGAGATATAACCGAGACCTTGTATATAATTACATTATCCTACAAAAACATATGTCAGAGATGATACTCAAAATGAAAATGTAAAAACTAATCATACATACGTTGTTGTAGGAGACTTACCCTTAACTGTTGACGTGTGGTCCTTACTGTAGTGATCCTTGAATGCATGTTTTTTCTTTTCTTCTATGAGATTGATATTGAATATAATGTATCTACGTAATTTTGTATCTCTAGGGTCTAAAATTTCATCATGTGGTATCTCTCTGAGTCCTCTTTCCAACCCCATAGTTGTGATCAATATTGGTGTTGGAAATAATAATGAGAGGAGTGGGGGGGCGGTGAATCAGTATTAGCAAAGCAATATAACTTTTTCATTTCATACTTTGATTCATATACGCTACTTCAGTTAAGGGAACCCGCGTGTACATACAATTGTGTTTTATGCAACTAGCGTATATCCAATAAACTTATGATTCAGTTAATTCATCATATGTTGTTCTTTAATTAGTGCATTAGAACTTCATTAACCATATAAATAGTAAATAGGTGTAGTAAAATAGAATAGATCATCACACATAAGAAACACACATGAACACCATGATGTAAGGTGGAAACCCAATGCGGGACAAAAACCACCTGCTGTCGTCTTCCTTTAATATAAGAAAAACATGTTTAGAATCTTGTACTGGTGCAGACTCATACCAATATGTAGGCACCCACCTGCAGAAGGCTACAACCTTCTCTCGTTCTCCAGCTACCACTGGAAGGGAGCTACAACCCCTTGGCTCTTGTACTAGCCGATATATTTACTAGTACGTAGGCGCTGGCCTACAGAAGGCTACGACCTTCTCTCTTACCTCCAGGGACCACGTTTCATAAATTTTCAGACTGGATCCATCAATAACATCAAAGCACAAAATCAATCACCACTGCAATATAACCATCAACTATATCCACATCATCAATCTCTGAATCACCCAACAATTGAATCACTAAAACCTTGTTATCAAAACACAGTCACCAGAACACATAACAGAACCAAGAACCCTGCAACAACCACTTGATCAACAACAACCTCAAATATCAAATGTCATAATGTATACGCTACTTGGCTGTGTCAAACCAACTTGTATATGCCCTTTCACCAAAGGGAACCAACGTACAGATCTAAAAATAGTTACTTATACCTTCACTACAATTTACTACTTTAGATATACACAGATCATCAGATATAAAGGATAAGATATGCATTAGTATTTAGATCTGAACTAATTGTGATCATACCATATAATGATAATGCATTTTAGTCTTCATGATCTCGGTCCATCAACCTTCATTCGTCACATAGGTGTATCCTTAACAAAGCATCACATACCCATAACCTGCATACTAGATCTCACACTTCATCAGATATTCATCACTTGCGTGCCATGGCCTAATGATCTTCTCCTCCTTTTATAGTCTTAGGCCTTTCTCAATACCATGGACCAAAACCACTTAGGATCAATACCTTGGATCCAATACCTGGGGTCAATACCTCGAGCCCAATACCTTGGACCAATACCATGGGTCAAATACTTCAGACCAAAAACTTAGTTTTCCAAGGTATACGCGCTCTTCCTCTTGTGAAAGTGTGTGTGTACGTATATGCAACTTTGTATATAGTGAACCTGCATGTATACATGACTTGGTCAATGCTAAACCTGTGTATACCTTGTACGTATATGCCACTTTGTATACAATGAACCTGCATGTATACACAATTTGGTCAATGGTGAACCTGCGTATACCTTTCTTTCTTCATTCTTTGCTGGTTACCTGCTATACTGTGATCTTTCAGCTGAGAGAGTTGCCATCAAGGACAACACCTGTGTCATAATGCCAACAATCTCCCCCTTTGGATTTGATGGCAACAACCACACCAAGTCACTCTGCCCCTTTGACATCAAGGGCAAAGGGTCATGCTCCCCCTGAGTGCATGCTGAATTCTATGATATGCTAAGATGTAACAATATGTCCATGCTCCCCCTGAGCACATGCAGAGTCTATAAAAATATTTTTCAAAGGAATAACATGAGTCTATAACTCAACTATGTGAGTATGACTTTCCTATCACCAATGACTCATACATACATCAATCTCCCAACCAAGTGGGGATACACCATTTTTGACTCATCCACCCAACCAAGTGGGGATATACCAAATGTTTATACATGAATGAAATAGACATTATTACATCATCCTTCCCATGCAAAGTGGGGTTTCAAAATAGGTCTTTTCATGACCTTTACATCAATGTTGGGTGTGGAGCTTGATTATCTTCTGTATTCAAAGGTTTCAGCCAGATGTATACCCCAAGAAGATTGTACACCCCTCCACGCAGGGGGGTGCGGGGGGGACTTGTCCCCCCTTGCAGGGTTTTGGGGGGGCCGATCCCCCCGGCTGGGGGGTCCGGGGGCTAGCGGTAAAAGTATAGTAATTTCTAGTCAATCTGGGCCGTTCATTAGGTAGATGATCTGATGGTAGAAGTTATGTTTAGTTTAGGGTTTTTTGCCCTAGAAGGCAACCCCTCTCTATATATGATGGAATTGTATTGCATCTATGTATATCTGTATTCTGAGTGAGGAAGAGAGAGGAGATTAAGAGCGAAGAGGGAGTTACAACAGATTTGCTATAGGTTGTATCTCTTTAGTTTGTTGGCTAATATAATAAAAGAAGGACTGGCTGTTTCTCCGTGGATGTAGCCCAAACTAGGTGAACCACATATATCTGTGTCTCTCTTGTTTTATGCGTTTTCTGTGTTTATATTTCTGCAATATTTTATGTGTTCCATTGCGCTGTAATATATAATTTTCTAACAATAAAATGATATACATTCCTTTTATAACAATGACCAACAATCTAAACAAGACCATGATAGTCATCAACAACTATCATACACAATATATGATCTGCACCATAAGCATCTGTCACCTAAAACTAGACCTGTAACCTACAATACCGTTCTCTTGGCCAACCAACAATAAGTAGCAAGATGTATTATTTAGCCACATAAGCATCAACACTAAAGATTTCTAACCATAATGCCAACAATGCATTATTCGAATCATATGCTCCCCCTGAACCTGTGCCAACAACAACATACCATGACTGAACCATATCAAACTTCTTTCTTGAGTCCGTCCTGATGCTTTTTCTTTAGAGCACCATATACGCAGCTGTGCAGCCTCTAACTCACATATATACATGATTTCACTTCATAATAGCTGCGTATGAAATTTGGAAAACTGAAGTTTTACACTTTCAGCTTCCCCTGGGTCTTTCATGTCTGCAAATTGAGCTATGCCACATCTTTCTGACAATAATTCCGTCCTCTTCAATACTTGGGATTGAGATGATGTATGCTTCTTTTGGTTTGGTGTCCGAATTTTTCTCCTGCACTCCTTTACTTTATGTCCAAACTTGTTACACGCATAACATCTTACATGTTTCATATTCCTTTTATTGCAATCAAAAACTTTGTGACCAAACATATTGCAAGCAAAACAATATCCCTTAAAGTACCTGGGAACTGAAAATATTTCTGTGTGACAGCCTTGAACCATTCTACTTCTGCATCATGCTGCAACATGTCCAAGGTTATGACATTCATAACACTCAACATTATTCATTTGAGAACATAACCGACTATCACTTCCATAGTTTGGATTAAAAGATTTTCTTTGACAGATTTCTTTCCTTGGTTGTTGATGTGGTTGACCTCTTATCTCCTTGTTGAGCATTTCAGGTTTTGCATTAGAGTTCCTTGCCTCACCCTGAGAGATAGATTCGCCTTCAACAGATTCATGAAAACCAAGACTAGTTTTGATAGCAAGAGATCTTTGACTATTAAGAATATCATCCAAAATCTTAGTACTATCTTGAAATTGTAACAGTTTATCCTTTTCTTCTAATCTACCTTTTAAGATATTTACCTCAACCTGATGTTGTTCTTCCTTTTCCAGATATTGCTTCTTTATGTTTTCTTCAACTTTTCTTCCTTTTTCCACTTGTTGCCTTAATTCGAGAACTTCATGTTCTTGTTCTTCAAGAGCTTCTTCATCCTGCTTCTTTGATTCTTCAAGATTTTCCTTTAGAGAGAGGATCTTAGATTCAAGTCTCTAGGTTGTTATGCTTTGATCATTTATTTCATTTATTAATGATATCACTACATCCTACAACTCCTCCCTTACTCTAGCTTATGTCTCCAGTTGATCTTTTAATTTGGTAAGTTCTTCTTTTTCTATGTCATTATTTTCATATGCCATGAGAAGTTTAATTTCCTGATTATATTCATCACTATTGGACAAGCCATCACTATTATCATGAGTATAATAACTTCTATTATCTTCTTTAGACATCCTTCCTTTGTTATGAGGGCATCTAGCAGTGTAATAACCAACTCTACCACAAGAAAAACATTTGAAAGGTAGCTTACCTTTGAACCTTCCAGATCCTCTTTGAAGCTTCTTGACAAAATTTACCTCATATTCTTCTTCTGAAATTTATCCTGATTCATTGAGTTTTTCTTTATCTTTTGTTGATACTTTAAATGCGGCTTCTCACATATTTGATGGTCCTCCTTTTCTCATTTCAAAAGCAATTAAGATTCCATGAAGTTACATCATAGTGATATTCTGCAGATCCTGCTTTTCTTCTATGGCAGACACTTTGGGTTCAAATTTAGCAGATAAGGATCTTAAAACTTTTTCAACTAAGGTAACTTCCTTTATCTCTTCACCCAAATTCTTCATACAATTGACAACCTCATCTATACGTAGAAAGTAACTAGCTATGCTTTCATCACTATGCATCTTAAGAGTTTCATACTGAATTCTAAGAGTTTGAAGCTTAACACGTTTTACCCGAGAGTCTCCTTCGTAGCTCAGAATGATTTTGTCCGATATTTCTTTGGCTGATTTGAGCTACATGACCTTGGAAAACTCTGATTTTGACAAACTTCCCAATAAAATAGTAACATCTTTGGCATTGGTTTCATATTGCTTTCTACCTGCCATATCTGTAGGAATTGCTGATGGAAATGTATATCCTCCTTCCACAATTTCCCAAATATCCATTCCAAGCGATTGTAGATAGGCTTTGGTTCTTATCTTCTAGTAAACAAAATTGCTCCCGTTGAAGATTGGTGGTATGATGGATCCCTCTCTTTCTTGATTACTCATGATTATGGATCTTCCTTCAAGTGATCAAGCTTATTATGAAGGACCTGCTCCAATACCAATTGTTGGAAATAATACTGGGGGGTGAATTAGTATTAGCAAATCAATATAACTTTTTCATTTCATACTTTGATTCATATATGCTACTTCAGTTAAGGGAACCGCGTGTACACACAACTATGTTTAATGCAACTAGCGTATATCCAGTAAACTTATGATTCAGTCAATCCATCATATGTTGTTCTTTAATTAGTGCATCAGAACTTCATTAACCATATAAACAGTAAATAGGTGCAATAAAACAGAACATATCATCACACATAAGAAACACACATGAACACCATGATGTAAGGTGGAAACCTAATGCGGGACAAAAACCACCGGATGTCATCTTCCTTTAATATAAGAAAAACATGTTTACAATCTTGTACTGGCGCAGACTCATACCAGTATGCAGGCACCCACCTGCAGAAGACTACAACCTTCTCTTGTTCTCTAGCTACCACTGGAAGGGAGCTACAACCCCTTGGCTCTTGTACTAGGCGATATATGTACTAGTACGTAGGCGTCGGCCTACAGAAGGCTACGACCTTCTCTCTTTCCTCCAGGGACCACGTTTCATAAATTTTTAGACTAGATCCATCAATAACATCAAAGCACAAAATCAATCACCACTGCAATAAAACCATCAACTATATCCGCATCATCAATCTCAGAATCACCCAACAACTGAATCACTGAAACCCTGTTATCAAAACACAGTCACCAGAACACTGAGCAAAACCAAGAATTCTGCAACAACCACTTGAATCAATAGCAACCTCAAATATCAAATGTCATAATGTATACACTACTTGGTTGTGTCAAACCAACGTGTATATGCCCTTTCACCAAAGGGAACCAATGTACAGATCTGAAAATAATTACTTATACCTGCGCTTTAATTTACTACTTTAGATATACACAGATCATCAGATACAAAGGATAAGATATGCATCAATATTCAGATCTAAACTAATCATGATCATATCATATAATGATAATGCATTTTAGTCTTCATGATCCCGGTCCATCAACCTTCATTCACCACATAGGTGCATCCTTAGCAAAGCATCACATACTCGTAACCTGAATACTAGATCTCACACTTCATCAGATATTCATCACTGGTGTGCCATGGCCTAATGATCTTCTCCTCCTTTTATAGTCTTAGGCCTTGCTCAATACCATGGACCAAAACCACTTAGGATCAATACCCTGGATCCAATGCTTGGGGTCAATACCTCGGACCCGATACCTTGGACCAATACCATGGATCAAAATACCATGGATCAAATACTTCGGACCAAAAAATTAGTTTTCCAAGGTATACGCGCTTTTCCTCTTGTGAAAGTGCGCGTGTACGTATATGCGACTTTGTATATAGTGAACCTGCATGTATACACGACTTGGTCAATGGTGAACCTATGTATACCTTGTTCGTACACACGACTTTGTATATAGTGAACCTGCGTGTATACACAGCTTGGTCAATGGTGATCCTGCGTATACCTTTCTTTCTTCATTCTTTGCAGATTACCTACTATACTATGATATTTCATCTAAGAGATTTGCCATCAAGGACAACACCTGTGTCATAATGTCAACAATTGGATTCTTCAAGAAATATTTATGCCCAATCTCCCACAATGACCTGATTATATACAGTTTTAGTAGAGTGAACTTGTATGAAGTGCCACATGTCATTGTTGCAACATTCGGCCCTAAAAATGATACCCGAAAAACTAAAGTCCGTCCTATTTCTATCACTATTTATGAAAATTGAATCCAATGCTTAGAGAGAAAGTTATGACAATTCTCCCAACATCACCTGTTTGACATGGAATTCGAGAGCCTACAAAAAACCTAAGTTCCTCAGATTATATCTCTGACAATATAGCGAACCAAGATCTGAAATTCCGCTACAAGGTTCATCAAGATTTCGGCTCAAATGGGTTTTAATTTCGGCTCACATAAAATAATTTATAGAGAAAATTCCATGATGACCTATTTGAAACCACAAAATCCCTACTAGAGGAGGATATAAGGGTCACTATTTATATGAATGTCTTGAGTTGAGAGGGTCCTCAACAAGTGAACGTTTGAGGGATTTTAGGACAAAGAAAAACATTATTAATGATTGACTATTCAATGACCACAACCAATTATGAGTGTCGTGCCACAAAGCCATAGTGTTTTAGCCCACCAACTGGGTTACTAACTTCAAACATGAATATGTCTCAAACTGTGAAGAATTACATGGCATGCCATATATCAACCGAAACATATCAACAATTAGAATCCATCTAGAAGATCCTTGACTCAAAATAGAGTAATTTTTCAAGTCAAAATTCCAATGAAAAATCAGGGTAGCCCCTGGTGCTGCTTGGGTTGACATCAACGAAAACCACATATCAACAATATCCCCCTTTGGCATTGATGGCAGCACAAGTACTCCCCCTATGATCATGACACCTCTTCCTCCTGCATTCTCTCCCCCTTTTTCATTAATGGAAAAGGGTAACTCCCCTTGACAAACTATCATCCTGTGGACCTGTACACACCTCCACTCCCCCTTTCTACTTAGTTAGATAAAATAAATATTCTAATGAGAACTTGGGAGAATCCCAAGCTTTTGGCGAAGATGCTCAAATTCTTCATGAGGTAATGGTTTGGTAAAGATGTCAACAATTTGTTGCTTTATGCTAACATATTCGAGCTTGATATTCTTTTCGGCAACTTGCTTTCTAACGAAATGATATTTGATTGGAATGTGATTTGTTTTGGAATGCATCATAGGATTTTTGGAGATATTTATGGCACTGGTGTTATTGCAGAATATGGGAATAGCCTCATCAAACTTAACTTGATTATCTTGCAAGGTTTTCTTCATCTAGAGAACTTGAGTACAACAAGTTGTTGTCGCGATGTATTCTACTTTCAATATGGATAACGAGATTGAAGACTGCTTTTTACGTAACCATGAGACAAGGAAACCACCTAGGTAGAATGTTGCTCTACTGGTACTCTTACGATCATCAACACTTTCTGCCTGATCCAAGATCTTTTACTTATAGATGCATCAAAATTACATGTTATAGAGCTTATTAACCATGGAACTTAAAATCACATAACACAATGTTAAAATAACAAGATAAGAATGAAACCATGACACAAAGATTTGATTACGGAGTTCATCCAATTTGGAATACGTCTCCGGGCCTTGCTCAATAGTGGGGATGCCTTCTTTCATTAAGTGGCATAAAAAGAGATAAAAGTACAAGAAACATTCATTTACAACCCTTGTACCTCCAAGCTGGAATATGGACGAAGAATGGGGAGCCCATCGTTAGAAACAGACAATACCATTGAAATCCTGGCAAAAAATCCTACAGAATTGCCTATCTGAACACCCAATTCAGAAAAAGGAAGCTTCTGCACTCTCTCGGAACCTCCCTACTACTCAAGGCGAGGTTCCGACCTGCAGCTAGGTTAGGTTACTGCGGCACGCAATGTGTTCTGGATTATCATGCTAGTCTCCTCCTTTTTCCCTATGTGGACTGTCCATTATATAACCTTATCAGTCGATTCCTCAATCTTGGGCAGTTCCAACAGAGGAAAAGTTTAGCAAAGGTTCGTTTCCACTAGAGGATCTTGGGCCTGGAATAGTACGTGGTAACATCCTGTTTAAACATAGCATAGAACTCTTAACCGCACATTAATCCATTAACCCGATGATTTTAACATCGACATAAATAATCCATCGGCACAGATAGCCTTATCGCAAATCGCAATCAGTGTTTTCAATTGGTGAACAATCCTAACCTTTGCAACAAGCGACCTACGATAACAACGGACCTGATGAGCTATTAAACACAGTTTATAATATATCGGATCCGAAAACCATCACAAATCACAATCAACGGGAACTGGTGGGTTTTATGGTTTGTGAATGCGGCGTGTGCGATATGCGATTGCGCTATCGCAATTGCATCCCTGACTATTGGGGGTCGATTTTGTAACTCTTCCCCTTTGCAATGTGCGATCGCATCACAAACCTGACCCTGTTGAGGCCGATTCTTTACCGCCAACCTCTTCCGATCCGTGATTGAAAAATGCATGACTAATGGTGGCTTGCCACTTGGAGCTTCCCCATTCGCCGAAGAATTCTTCCATGTCACCTTCTCCTGCCATGTGTCCAAGTCAAACCTAAACTTTGAATTTCTATGACTTCTTCATATGAGCTCGGATTCGAGTGTCATTTGCATCGTTAGAATCAGGATGATGAGCACTTCGATCCAATGCTAAGTTTATCCATATTCTACCACTTTGAGTTTTTAGCCTTTTTACCATGCCACTAGAACTTTTTAAAGATCCACCTGGATCACCACCCAATCTACATCTATATAAGTTTGGATGACTAGATCATTTCCTTTGGGATACCAGAGACCATATTCCGCTATTCCCTTAAGATATCGAAGAATTCTTTTGACGACAATGATATGAGATTATTTTAGTGTTGCTTGGAATTGTGCTACTTGTCCAACTGCCTGCATCACATATGGCCAGGAGGTTATCACATATAGGAGACTACCAATCATGGATCTATACAACCTTGGTCCACATCTTTTGATGAGTCTTCTAAGCTTAACTTGCAACCTTTTACCATGGGGGTAAGGACTGGCTTGCAATCTTCCATCTTTAATTTCTTGAGCATTTCTTTGATGTACTTGGTTTGATATATGAATATTCCTTTATCCTGCTAAGAAACCTAAAGCCCTAAAAAGTATGTCAGTTCACCAAGCATAGACATTTCAAACTCACTTTGCCTTTTTGTAGCAAAGTATTTACTTAACTTGTCATCACTGCTTCCAAGGATTACATCATCCACATATACTTCGATACTTTTTAGGTTATCTCGATCCACTTTCACATAAATATTATTGTCAACACTTCCTTTATTGAATCCATGTTGATGTAGATATCCGTCAAGACCAGCATACTAAGCCCTAGGAGATTGCTCGAGACCATATAGGGCCTTCTTTAATTGCAGACGTAGTCTTCTTGGTTAGAGAGCAGAAAACCTTTGAGTTGTTCAGTGTAAACTTCTTCCTCCAATTCACCATTTAGAAAAGTTGACTTAACATGTTTGTCCCACAAACAAAATATATTAGGATTTTGATTGACAAGTTCAAAATGAAAAATTTCAAAATCTTGTCTACACCTATGGAGAAAGGTTCGAAGATTTTAGCTAAGGCTAACTCTAAAGAAGTTAATGAATTATTTTATAGGAAGCTAATGGAGAGAATTGTATATCTTACAATCGCTAAGACTAATTTGAGTTATGTTGTGAGCTTCATTTCCAAATTTTTGATAGCGCTAAAGATAGAGCATTTGATAATGGAAAAGGGGATGTTGAGATATGTGAAATACATGAACTTGCATTTGACATTTTGTATAGTAGAAGAAATACCCTAGATCATGTGGGTTTTCAGATTTATATTGGGTAGGTGTGTGGATGATAGAGAATCATTTGGATAAGTGAAACCATATGAACAAACAAGAAGCGACATGTAGTAGCCCTTTCATCAACATAAGTAGAATATTATAGAGAAATGAAAGGAGTATGTAAAGAAGTTTGGCTCAAGAGGTGTTTCCAGGAAAACTAGTGTCTTTTCGATCTGCTAACCCTCTAGGATTGGCAGCTATCCTAGAAACAAACAATCAAAGCAATTTGGGATTTCCTCTATGTATGATAGATAAGAGAGAGGCCAAGGAACCAACCCGGATCCTCCGCTTGACTCCTTGCTTGATCTCTCTCCCCCTTAATAGAGCTTATAACTCCTCTCCTACTTATCCCGCTTAGGGACTATCGGTAGAAACAAAGTAACAAAACACCATCAAAGCATATTGATATATTATATCATAAGCATTGCAGAATCAAAAATACAAGGAACATACAATGGCATTCACAAATAACAACATTCACAAATACATGACTGTATGGAGGAAAACTCAAAGAAATTTATTAAATATGAAGGGAGAATTACAACCCAGCTATCTAATCCAGTGTCTTCCTCCCAGCATCAAAGCCCTCTTCACCTCATGAAAAGCAAGATCACACCAACAATTCAATGCTCTTTCTCAACCATAAACTATCAGCACTTCCTTGCAAATTACAAAGTTCCAGCCCCCTAGATCTCTCGGATGAGGGATCCATTTATAGATGTGTGCAAGGGTGTGAGTCATCTCTGGGTTTTTGATTAGTGTCATTCCACTTCTTGTTCTTGGTTCTACTTGGAGATTTCTTGGATCTCTTACTCATCCCTTGGCGAATTCAGAGAGGCAAGTGTCATAGGAGAAGTTTCTAGAAGATTCCATGAGCATCCACTTAGCAAATTGTCTCGGACATTTTTCCATTCTCGCTCATCGCACCCTACAGAAGGCCTCATCAGTATGCATCACACCTGGCTAGTGTAGCAGTCAGTATGCATCGCACCTTGACAGTGGAGCAATCAGTATGGTCTTGTTTTGGCCAGTTTTGAGTAGTTTTTCAGGTGGAACTTCTGGGGAATGATGTAATCAGTTGACCATGATCCTTTAGGGTATGAAACAACACTTTTAGGGTTTAAAGAGCCCTAGTCTATCAACATATAAAATTGGGGTTGAAGTGCCCAAATATGTCTATAACAGGAGGATGCTTTAATACATGGAAATGTAATAGATAGAGTTAACATCCTTACATGCTATGACAATTGAGGGCATTCTCAAACTAGCAAAAAATCAAGTTTCCATGAGTGAAAAAAACATATTGAGATATTTCACCACTTCATCAACAACTTGTAGAGGATGGATCTAAGCTATACTACTATCCTACAGACAACCAAACTCTGAACAATTTCATCAAGTCTTTAAGTCCAAAAAAATGTAAATTTTCAAGATAGGTTTGGTATATTTAGTAGATTGACCATTGAAAGAGAGTATTAAGGACAAATATAATATTATAATGGTAAAATAAATATTAAAACGTATACATTAATAAGTAACTAAGACTTTAAATTACTTATGCTTTATGTTTTATGTCACTTTAATATATTTTTTGGTATATCCCACAATTATAAAATAAATTAATTCAGCTCACATAAAATGATTTATATAAAAGAATTTATTTCTCAATAAGCTCAGAGGCACTCTAAAACCCAATATGGGGGAGATGTTGTCTTGTAATATTACATTTAAAAATAATAAAATAATACTTACATTAACAAATTAAAAAATAACAACAAAAAACTCTTTCAATGTTGGCTATAGTACTTGAATTTCCACCCTAATTTTACTTCAACTTTACATAGTGAGTTAAAGTAATTGAAAGTAAAACAATTTCTAATTTAGTGTTTAATTTATTATTACCTTTTAATATGAGGAAGATGTGTTATTCCTTCACTACTCAATATAAAGTTGACCCGTAATATTAATATCACAGTGCAATATGAAGGATATGTGTAATTCATTTTATGATTAATTAACATGTGGTGTGTGTGTCTATATATATATATAATATTTAGTGTTAGCCATAGAAAAAAAATTCAATGTAATATAATACTATATCAATTTTGCATTGAGAGGAGCTATATAGCCTAGTACAAGGAAGATGTTGGTGTGTTAGATGAAGAGTTAGATCAAATAGCAACAATAATAATAAAATATAGTATTGTTTTAATTAAAAAAAGTAATAAAAAGTAAAAGGTAATAAAAATAATAAATAGTTTTAATTGTATTTATTAATAAAAGATAATGTGGAGGGGGAGGGATTATTCTAAATCCTGAAGGAAAACTAGAAATTAAGTATACTTAGGGGCTTGGGAATAAATAAAACAACCATGCATAGATGTATATATGGTGGCCTCCAGATAACCAAGAATATAAATGTCTTTTCAATACTAATAATTGGGGATTCTCTTATTACGATCCAATACCTCAAAGGATCTAATTCGGTGAATAATCAAATCTCTCTTCTCCTTTAGAGAATAAGAGCCATGTTGGAAACCTTCTCATCTAAATATTATTTCCTCATCCTTAGATGGTAGAACAAGGAGGTAGACATTCAAGCAAACAAGGCATGTCAACTAGAGGCAGGGTAATAGGAATTGAATGGAATACGAGAATGACGAGTTATCCCATGAAGCATGTTCATAGGTATATTAGATACTCCCTCCCTAAAGGGATGGTGAGGAAAAAGAACAAGGATCAAATACAAATATACCATAATTCTCGTCATGTTTTCTGCATATCTCTCATAATCTATAGTATGTCCAATAGTTGGCGTCAAATTTGTGTCATGCATCGTGATGTGGAAGAATGGTGACATCATGAGCTTACACTAGTTGAGGCAATGCATGGAGGAAGGAAATTCCCTAGCTAGCTATTGCTCTTCTCCCACGACATGGCTTCAATTTCGCCAATGAACAAACATATCAAATCCAAGCTAAGTAGGAATGATAGAATTCCTAAAGCGTGGGAAACTCCATGCATAGGTAAGGCATTCATGGCCAGAAAATATGGATGGAATCAACTTCAGGTAGATTGAATTCTCAAGAAGGAGAACATTATAGATTAATCAGTTGGGCCGAAGAGCATCTAATACAATTTGTATGGTGTTTGTGAGCCCAGTATCCTAAGGTATCAAGGATATTTTATTTTCCTTGGATGAGTTGAACTTAGTGCCTCCAGGACAATTGGCCCAGTGCTTGAGATCACAAATATTTGGATCATTACGGTGTCGCATAGTCATAATAGCAAATTGGTTGTTGGTTTGCTCCCATTAGTAGTAGTGGAAGGTGTTAACGCCTCTGGAAATTATTCGAGAGTGCACAATGATTCTTCTATCCCCGACAACTTGAAAGGCTTGCAAATTGAGGATTTTTCCTACCTGTTAGAGATAGCTCTTGTCCTCCTTTCATCTCAGAGGGCCAATTGTGTGTCCGTAGAACTCACTGGCCGAGTTCGTAGCCACTTATTGTCGCTAAATTTGACCCCCTTTAGAACTAGGTCATCTCTATGGGTTTTGTCTTACATTTCCTTCATCATATGACTTCTTTTTTGTATCCCTCGATCAAAGTTGCATACTCAAATCTTCGCAGAAAAAGTATTCATGTTCGCCCAACATTAAGATTATAATAATCATTATAATTTATAATATTATTATATAAATTAATAATCATAAATAAATAATTAGCAAAAAAAACCATTATAGTTATAAATTATAACTATTATAATAATTTAAAAATAAAATTAAAAAAAAAAGAATTTCCATTATTTAAAATAATTATAACAAAAGTTAAAAATTTAAATTTAAATATTATAAAAATTAAATACACATAATAAAAACAAAATAAATTAAACAAATATTAAACATGAAATAAATAAATTAATTAAAATACAAAAATAAATAAAATATAAATAGAATAAGAAATTAAAATAAGTTAACCCTGTATCACACCAAGTTTTCCCTTAAAACTTTAACATATAAGGTGGGGTGTATAGTTATGACCACACATGTTTCTTTTAATTGCCCTATCGAAACTTTGATCCCTCCAATGAAACCATGTTTAAAAGGTTATCGGGTTCGAATCAAACGTTAAACTAAGTGCCTTGTCTCCACCCGGTACAACCATAACCATCATATACATATATTAAAATTTATAATATAATATATATTGTTAATTTAATAAAATTAAGTTTATATTATTTTTAAATTGATTATTTTATTAAATTTAATTTTAAATGATTAAATTTAATTTATACTTAAACTTTATTTTTTTCATTAAATGAGTTTTAACTCTTATCTTTATATTTTTAGAACGCGCTATTGGGTTGCAGAGATTGCTGGATTTTGTATTCATCTTTCATATAATAAAAGAGATTTTGGGGTATTATTGTGTTGGTGTTCTCCTTCCATTTCTTGAGGTGATGTTATTTCAATTTTTGTGCTTTACATTTTACATGTATGTTGGATAATGCTAGTTATCATTTTGCCACTTATTTAGATTAACTTACGCAAGCTATCTTATAAGGTTTTGTTAAATTAAACTTAAAATATATATAATTAAGATTTTGTTTTCTTTTAAGTTTAAAATAATATTTTAAACTCATAATTTTTATTATGAATGATGGACTGTACATTTTACTAAATTAATTTATAAGGGAAGGAGGGTTGACGTAAATATGAGTTTGTTTAATAGTATGAAATAAATATGTGATTAGTTCTGACACATCAACCAATTAAATATGAACCATTTTACATATTTAGAATTTAATTTTCATTAGCTTTGCTACAGGGTTATTTAAAAAAACATGAGTTCATAATTTAAAAGAAAAAGAATAAATTTCAGATTTTATGGAAAGTAAGTTTTATTTAAAGCTTGAGGTTTTTGTATTGCTGGAAAATTTTTATTAGAAATTGCAAAAGTTAAAAAAGAAAATATTTCATATAATTATGTTATGGGAGAGATTTACAATAGGAGAATATGTATTTATTATGGTTTCATTTATTTTATGTTTTTTGATATTAAATGATCCAGGTGGATGTTGGTGGCCACCCACCTATCCCATTTGGACCCCCACAAATGTTTCTTTCAGTTTTTCAATTTCCTAAATTGTAGCATAGTTTGCTATTTTTAGCAGTTTTTCGGGTCCTGAACTTCCAGAGCCGTTTTGAGGCCCTAAATGACGTTTTTTGGGAATTTGGGGGCAACATGTGTCCATGGACTGATGTTTTCCTTCCCAAAGTTGTAGTGCTCGGATAGATCTTTATAACGAGCTATTGTATGCGTCAAACGGAGATCGGGTGCCAAAGTTACGACCCTGGGAAGTTGATGTACCAACTTACCGAAAACGGGGCCCACAATTTGGCGTTTCATCTTCTAGGGTTAGGTTTTGGGATGTGAAGGGTTTTCCATTGTTTCTCAACAATAAATAGGCCTTCGAGCCTCATTGTAACATAGTTCAGAGGCATGTAGCTGCCACATCTCTTCTCAGAGATAAGCTACCATCGCCTTAGCTGATTTATTTCCATTTCTGTTTGTAAGCATATTTTCGTATTTTACATTAATGAAATGAAGTATTATTTCAGCTGCATATCTGTATTTATGGTTATCTCTGTAATCTGTTGTTTTCCTGTTTAAATCCGGATCATTAAAACTAATTCATGTTTTTCTATTTGATGCAAGAAAAATAATAAGGACATTTTAGTGGTTTGCTAGGTTGAAGATTTGAATGAAAATAATTAAATAAAAAGATTATACATAAAAAGAGGAAACCATTACGAAAAGATCGTCAAAAATAATTCTCATTTATTTTAATTATGTGGGAAGTTATGCTTTAGTTATTGAATATTTTTGTATATAAATCCTCATTACTCATTTAAGGGGGGATTTTGGGAAAAAGAGGTTCATGCTTTGGATAGGTTACAGAGCAAATGCATGAAAGATTTATGATTTAAAGATATGCAGTTTGTTCATTCTCTTTATTTAATTTTGTTTGTTGTGTATTTTGGTCTAACTTGGTGATTTATAAATTTGACATGATCAATTTGTAACTCACTTAGTCATTACTCAATTTGTTTGTTCTTCAAGATATGCAAATGCATGAAAGATTTATGATTTAAAGATATGCAGTTTGTTCATTCTCTTTATTTAATTTTGTTTGTTGTGTATTTTGGTGATTTATAAATTTGACATGATCAATTTGTAACTCACTTAGTCATTACTCAATTTGTTTGTTCTTCAAGATATGCCTACTATTTGCATCACTCAAATGGAAAAATTTCTTTGATTTACTGCTAATTAAATATACCAATGCATGCAATTGATCATTTATTTGCAGTAATTCATAAAGAATAACACAAATTAGAATATTTATTTTATGTGCTCTTATTTATTTAGGGTTTATATTTACTGGAAAAATATGCAAGATCTCTGATTTGACTTGAATTTACAATGAATCTTGCATAATTAAGTTGATTTAATGATTTTAAATACTTGTTATTTAAATGTTTGAATCAAATTTGAAGGTTATGTTGCAGGTTGAAGTCAAGATGATACATGTTATCCATGCTTCATTTGCACATTTAATTTAAATATTAATACATACCAGTGCTTTTTTATTTGATTTTTTGTATTTATTTTATAATGTTATATATCTCTATTGTGATAATTGTTAACAGGTTGATAATTGACATGATCTTTATTAATCTATTGCAATCTTTATTGAACTCATTTATTTTCCAATATATATCGTTATAAATGTGTTAGTTATTTGTTTTATGTATTATTTGTAAGTGATTCAATACTTGATATTGAGTTACCTCATACGTGAATTTAAGTGAATAACATTACACTCGATATAGGGGTATTTTAGTTTTTTATTTTATTCTCTTTATTCAGGTTTTAATTTATTTATCTTGTTTGTGTTTTTTTCTTTACTGTAGGTCTGAGTTATTTATTTAAATTGCGTACTTTAATTAATCATTCAAAACCATGGATCATACACTCACATGCTATAAGTTCCTTTCCCCAAAGCTAAACCATTAAATTTTCATTCTTTCATATCATTAATCTTACTTTATACTTATTTGATTATTGAACAAATTTTCAAATTAGAAACAGGGAATACCCCTTGAGGTGAAGTGATTTGAAATGGAGCAAATTATTAATGTTGTGCTAATTACCCATTTAGAATAAAACCCAAGATGCTTATCATTTGCTTATCAAGTGCTTAAGGATTCACCATTTTTGCTTAATTAACTGATTCCCTTGATAGTTTCTTATGTAAATGTTATAAACAATTTAATATAAGACATATGTTGAACGATAGCAAAATAACAACAAAGAACATAAAAATACAACACACAACATAAAGATTTGATAAGGAGTTCACTCCTCCTAGGCTACATCTCCTTGGTCTAGCTTCCAATGCTTGGGCCTCTCTATTATGCTCAAAATTACAACAAAAGTATGTTTACAATACTCAATTGCCTCTAAAACTTGTCTCAATGAGTTTAGAATAGCCAAAACTGCTAGAATTCACTCTTTTTGCACCTAATTTGGATAAGAACTGAAGAAGTTATGACCTCTCCAAGTTCTCCCACAATTTGCTTAACAAAGTCCCCTTTTCCAGCCACTAACCATCAAATTAGCCCCAAAAATGTGCTAACTGGGTGAAAATTCTGCCACACGGTGAGCCATATTCTATCGCTCGAATTTCAAATCGCAATAGGCAAGGATTGGAGGGCTTAAGGTCTATGAACACGGTGGCAATGTGCGATTGCGATGTGTGGAGACCTAATGAGAGTATTAATCGGCGCCTACAAGCTTATCGCATCCGGGATATCGCGATTGGTGAAAAACCAATGGTCTTGGATATGTGCGACTACCCTGTTGCGATATACAATTTCGATATCACATTGCAACCCAAACTCACCGGGGGCCGATTATTGTAGCTTTCCTCCCCTCACTGATCTGCGATTGTGATTTGTTACATCACATCCTTTCTTTGCTCGGGGGCCAATTCTGTATCACCTCCCTGCCTGCGATTGCGATTTGCGATATCGCATCGCAACCTGCACTTGTCGAGGTCGACTCTATAACGCCCTTCTGCCTGCGACTTGAGATTTGTGATATGTGGAGGCCAATGGCGGCTTGCCACTTGACGCCTCCTCATTCGCTAAAGGAACTTGCCACATCATCCAATCCTACCATGTGGAGAAGTCAAACTTGAACTTTGACTTGCTCTAACTTCTACATACGAGCTCAGATTTGAGTGTTGTTCACACTGTTGGAATCAGATTGACGAGCTCTTCGATCTGAAGTTGAGTTAAAAAAAATTCTAACACTTATTTTTTAGCATAAACTTGAGCACCTGATCACTCCTCCCCACTAGAAGCTTTTGGACCCCCAAATATTATATTCAGTTATTGAATATATGAGGGTATTGTTCCCTCACCTTCCCCTCTTCAATCCATTTGGCCTTTGATGGATTTTTACCTTTGAGACCCACTCGAAGATAATCAACATTTCCCCTCTTTAATGACCTCGTTTTTCTGTCAAGTATGGTGTCTTGTTGAAGTTCATCAAGAAATTCTGGAGAAAAATCTTCAATTGTTGGAATCTGTACACTTTCTCCTTGATCTTCAATCAAACAAGGCTCATACAATCTCAAATTTTCAAAATTAACAACAGAATAAATTTGCATATATGAAGGCAAATTAAGCTTGAAAGCATTATTACCAATCTTTTCCAGAATTTTAAATGGACCATAATGGATTGGTTTCAGTTTTTTACCTTCACCTTCAAGCCTTTCCTAGCTAATTTAAAGCCAAACTTCATCACCTACTTAAAACTGATGATCCACACGATGCTTATCATGCCTTGCCTTATACTTGCCTTGACTCTTTTCTAGTTGTTCTTCAACTGTTTGGTGAATCAACTGAATTTCCTCAAATGAATTTATTTGCTCTGTTTATGTTGCTATGTCCATCTACAACTACATCTTTCTCAAAGATGAAATCCAAAGGCGATTTAGGAAAATAACCAAGACATGCCTCAAAAGGCGAAGTTAGAGTAGAAGAGTGTTTCACTCGGTTGTAAGCATGTTGAATATAATGCAACTGTTTATCCCACGCCTTAGGATGTTTGCTGCAATATCCTCTTAGAAAATGAATAACTCTCTTATTTACCACTTCAGTTTGACCATCTATTTGCAGATGGAAGACTCTAATTTTCTTCAACTTGGTGTCCATCAAGTTCCATAATTTTGACCAAAAATTCCCAACAAATCAGGAATCATGATTACTTACAATAGAAGTGGGTAATCCAAAATGAACCCATGAGCTGCTTATTCAACTTTAATTTGTTTTTTAGAAGGCATTAATATGCACATCTTGCTGAACCTATCCACAACTACGTACAAATAACCATGACCTTTTCTTGATAAAGGAAGACCTCCTATAAAATCCATAGAAACACTCTCCCATGGATGTGAAGCATTGGAAGTGGTGTGTACAATCCTAGTTTCCTATTACTAGGCTTACTGACTGCACACAATGAACAACCTCTGATAAAATGTGATGCACTTTCAAGCATACGAGGCCAGTAAAAATACCTTTCAAGATTTGCCATTGTTTTACTTACACTGAAATCTCCAACAATAAGAGAAGTGTCCACTTCCCTTGTGACATTTACTCTCTCTCCCTATGGAACACAAAGTTTTCCCAAATGATACAACGGATTATCATGTACGGTAGTCTAATTCCTCAACTTGGTGGCCTTGACTCAAGTTTGAATATACCTCTTGAAAGTCAGCATCATGTGCATATTGTTCAACATAAATTTCAGGCAAAATAGAATGATTCTTGAGTAAAATGGCTACATTAACAACTGGTCTAGAAATCATATCATCAACTCTATTATAAATACCTTTCTGTCACTTGATTACCAAATGGAATTGTTGTAAGAATCCCATCCAACGAAAGTGCCTTGATTGCTTCAATTTTGTTTGAGATTACAAATATTGCAAAGGTTGATGATCGGTGTGAATAATGGTTTCTTTTCCCATTAAGTAATGCTTCCATTTCTTCACACTTTGCACCAATGCATAAATCTCTTTATCATATGTAGTATAGTTAATAACGACACCATTAAAAATCTCAGAATGAAATGAAATGGACTTACCATGCTGTAAAAGAACTACACCCATGGCATAGTCACTTGCATTTGTTTGTATTTCAAATCGTTGTTTCAAATCCAGCAATGCTAAAATTGGGGATGAACTGATATTTTGTTTTAAAGAATCGAATGCTTTTTGTTTTTTTCCTCCCCACTGGAAGACGACCTTCACGCTGTTCAAAGCATGTAGTGGTGCTGCTATGGAAGAGAAATTGACAATGAATTTCCTCCAGTACTGCAATGCTCCAAGAAAACTCCTTACTTATGTGACTGATTTGGATATTAGCCAATTAACAATACTGGAACTTTAGAGGGGTCAATATTTAGCTCACCTCCTCCAACTATGTGTTCCAAATACACTAAGGAAGTTTTCAATAAATTCATGAATTCACATTTAGACATCTTTAGAAATAACTGTTCTTTTTTCAAGACATCCAACACTTTCCTCACATGCTTGACATGCTCTTCTCGTGATTTGCTGAATATCAAAATATCATCTAAATAGACAATTACAAAATCATCAATAAAGGATCTTAAAACATCATTTATAACTCTTTTGAATATAGCTGGAGCATTGCAAAGATCGAAAGACATAATGAGTCACTCAAACAATCCCTATTTGATTTTAAAAGCAGTCTTCCAAATATCGTCCTCAACTATTCTAACTTGATGATATCCACTTCTCAAGTCTAATTTAGTGAAATATTTTTCATTCTTCAATTGATCTAGCAAATCATCTATTCTGGGCAATGGGTATCGATTCTTTATGGTAATTTTATTCAAAGCTCGATAATTTACACACATGCGCCAGGTTCCATCTTTCTTGGGTACCAAAAAATTGGTGAACCACATGGTGAAGTAGAGGGATGAATTACACCTTTATCTAACAATTCATAGACTTGTTTCTTAAGTTCTAAACTTTCCAGAATTGACATTTGATATATACCGATATTTGGGAGTGGACTGTCTTGTTGTAGCTGAATTTCACATTGAATTCCCCTTTTTTGTGGCAATCCCTTTGGTTCTTGAAACACATCTCCATATTGATTTACCACATCAACCAATTCGACTTTCAGCTTCACGTCACAACCTGCAAAGGATTCACCCTCCATGTCATTCTTTTGCTTGATCATAAGGAGCATGAGCTTCTTGCTGGAATTGACCACTCACTTCAATTGCCTTGCGCTTGCTAAAGACAGATTAATATTTCTACAATGGGCTCTCACAATATAATCCACTCCATCTTTGAACAAATGATATTTTTTCTCAAATCTATGGAAATGGCTTTCCGGCCATATAGATATAGGCTTCGCAACACAATTCCAGAAATATCCAATGACACTACATCTAATTCAACTTCATCAATGAAATTGGAAGTAATAGAAAACCTAAAAAAGCACTTTCTTTTGACCTGAAGTTTTGCATCCTTGGTTATCCAACCCAATAGATATATATTATGATGAGGCATGGTTTCTATATTCAACTTCTTGACCAAGTTTGTAGAAATTAAATTTGCCTAGGATCCACTGTCAAATAACGTATCAAACTTGGTGTGTTTGGAAATAACTCTTATATGGAACAACTCAATTCTGTTTGCTTCGTTTGAAGCATTGTTGGAGTTATTTGTTACGTTGGTGCTTGCCACGACTTCCTCTTTCTTGTTTTTTTCCATGAATTTTCCTTTAGTGACTGTGGCTGCAATATTTGTTTCATCACCTAAGTCGGAACCCAAGTCTTGGTGTACAATAGCGTTTGTCTTTTGTTTCCCTTTCTTGTTAAATTTTTTTGGTCTTAATTCAGGATGAAGCTTCCAGCAATGCGCTTCATCATGGTCCTCTTTGGAACAATTCTTGCACATGGGTTTTTCCCCTTTTCTTTTTTTTTTAACTGAAACGGTTTTGTTTTATTGATAAAATTCAGGTTGGGCAAAGCCTATCAACCATTACAATTCACAGATTTTACATGAGCTCTTTTCCCGGTTAGGGAATAATTGCCATTTTCAAAGCACCTACATTTATGCTGATCATTCCATTTTGTAGAGTACATCCTATGTTTGCCAATCTATCCGCTTCCTTGTTTAATTCTCTGAGTATGTGGAAAATTTGAACCGAGGAGAAGTCCTTCAGAATTCTGCTCACTCTTGAAAGTTGTTTGTTTAGCACTGGATCCTTGAGCCCTTTCTTGCTTATTAATGACTTTATTAACAATTCTGAATCTCCAAAGATTAGGATTTCGCTTAGATTTTCTTTTCTGGCTAATTGGCAAGCTTTTAAAAGACTGAGTGCTTCAGCCTGGTTGTTGATTTTCAGTCCAAGTCCCCAACTGAAGTCATCTTTTTCCCCGTTCGGATAGAAGATTACCCTTCCTTCTCCTGACCTACCTGGATTGCCTTTTGAGGCACCATCGAAGAAGATAGTGCACTTGCCCTGGGATTTCCAGCGCTGCTGAAATCTGTCCACGGGATCTCGAATATGCCATCTTTCCTTATGAATTGGCCGTGTGATTGCTGGAGGTCTGGTCTTGCAAGAGAAGTCTTCCAGCCATGCCCTTTCTTCTATTCAGAGGGAATTATCATATTTGACTGAAGAATGGTTCAAAGTTTCTAAAAGGAGTTTCTTTGCCTGGTCTGCCACTTTTTCCACAGGGATTTCATTTTGGTTGAAGATGATTTTGTTCCGGGCTAGCCATAGATTCCAGCATACATATTTTGGGCCAGCAATCCACACCTTGTACCATAGAGATTTGCCAGCAATATTGTGAGGGTAACTGGATTTCCAAGTGGAGAACATATCTGCAATCGAACATTGTGTTGGGGGTCTCACATTCATTTCGGTCAGGAAGATAAACCAGGCCTTCTTCGCATACTCACAATTGATAAACATGTGTTCTGAGGTTTCCAATGCGTTTTTTCAAAGAGCACATCGATGAGTACCTGCTATGTTCCTTCTGCACATGTTTTCTCCAGTCAGGATTTTGTTATGAAACAATGTCCAAAAGAAGAAATTGATCTTAGGGATGCTAAAGCTGTCCCAAACCTGATTCCACACTGATTTAGGATGTGGCGAATCCTTTTTGCTTTGCATATGTAAATATCCTTGTCTTGCTGTGTACACGCCTGTCTTACCCCATACTTAGGAATCTTCATCATCTTTATGTACTGGAGCAAAGTCTGAAATTGCCTCTATAAGGGTGTTTAGCTGGGGATTTAGGTGCGCTAGTGCTTTAGGAAAATTCCAGTGCTACGAATTTCCTTTACTGTCCCAGCCTGAGATGTCCTCAATTTTCCGAATTCCTTTTATGTGTAACCAAATTCTTGGCTCTGATATTTCATTATTTTCTATCAGAGGGGGATGACCCATAACTCTGTCTCTCCATAGTAGAGTGTTTTTTCCATTCCCGGAGATTCTATATAGGTGAGATCTGAAAAAATCGATGCCTTTACTACATAGCTTCCAAGCCTACGTTCCTTTCGGGGCTTTCTCCGGAATGAAAGATTTAATTGACTGATTTTTGAGGTATTTTAACTTTAATATCTGACTGACTAGGTGATTGGGCTCAACAATAAGTTGCCACAGTAATTTGCAGCCCAACGCTAAGTTTGCTTGCATGGGATCTTGAATTTGAAGGTTGCCTTCCTCTAATGGTCTTTTCGCTATTTCCCATTTTATTAAATGGAATCTATTGCCGTTTCCTTGTCCTCCATTCCACAGGAAATTATGCATGAGACTGGAGATTTGGTCTGAGATTTGCTTTGGGGCCATCATTAAAGAAGCTTGGAACATTGGCAATGCCGAGAGAACTGATCTAATGAGCATGAGTTTGCCTCCTGTGGTAAGCCAAAAGCCACCCCATGAAACAATATTTTTTTGAATTTCGAGATCACCTCCTCCCACAAATTGTTTCTGTTGGATCCCATCGTTATTGGAAGGCCCAAATATTTGATTTTATCCTAATTTGCATATCCATTAAAGCCCAGATCGCTGGCTATTCTGTCAATTGCGTGTTTCTCTGTATTCCATCCATAAACAATATTTTTCCTTTCACTGATTAATGCTCCAGAGATACTGCAAATTTTTTTAAGGATGGTTCTGAAGGAGTTTGCTATTCTTGGAGATGCACCCCTGAGCAACAGTGAGTCCTCAGCAAACAACGTGTGATTCGCTGGGGCAATTCCTTTCACGATTATGATCCCAGGAATGCTGCCATTTTGTTTTTCCGAGGTCAGCTTTCTGCTCAGGGAGTCTGCCATCAGAATGTAAAGAAATGGTGAAAGGGGGCAGCCCTGCCTCAATCCCCTGGTGGCTAAAAAGAAATCTGCTGGTCTTCCATTTATCATTGTGGCTATCTAGATCTTCTCTAGGAAAGCTTTGATTAGGTTTATAAAGTCTTGGTTAAATCCGAAGGATGAGAGAACCCTGTACAGGAAAGAGCGGTTAAATCTATCAAAAGCATTACACATATCCAGTTTTATAAGCATACCTTGTTCTTTGCGTGAGTGGCTCAAGTGCAAGGCTTCTTGGACTTGGAGGACATTGTCCAGGATATATGTTCCTTTAACAAATCCCCCTTGGGCTGGAGAAATGAGCTTTTGCAGGAGAGGCTTGATTATGTTCGCCAGAAGTTTGGCCACTATCTTGTAGGATGAATTGCAGAGTGAGATCGGCCTGTATTTGTCAAATGATCTTGGGTTTGTTTCCTTGGGTATTAAAGCAAGGAAGGTGGAATTTATTCCGCCTCCAACCTTTGCCTTCCTCATAAATCCACGTATCATTCTGAGGAGATCAGGTTTGATTAGCTCCCAACAGATTCTATAAAAGTGGATTGAAAATCCATCAGGTCCTGGTGCTTTGTCTGGCTCCATGGACCAGACAATATTAAAAATATCTTCTTCCGTGACTGAGCTCATAAGATTTTCATTATCTTCTATGCTAACTAGCTTTGGTATGTTTGCGAGGAACTCTGATATGTCCTCCTTGCTCCCATCCCTTTCTGTAGTAAGAAGAGTCTGGAAATGCTTCATTGCAGCTTCCTTGATTTGGGCAAATCCTTTACATACCTGTCCATTAGATGTGGTGATTTTTGCTATATGATTTCGGGAAAGACGAGCCCTATACTGTCTATGGAAATATGTGGTATTTCTATCCCCAGCTTTAAGCCACAAACTGCGAGACTTTAAGCGCCAATACTCTTCCTCGCTTCTGAAGGAGCAATATGTTTTCCTTTGTGCAGATTTTTCTTTGTCTAAATCCATGGGGTAAATATCTTTCTCTTCCAATTCAAATTGGATTTCTTCTAGCTGAATGATAGTCTCTTTCCTCTGACTGGTGGGGGTATTCATAGGATTCTTTATCCATTATTTTAGGGCCTTGTTTGCATTTTTCATTTTTTGCTCCCACACATAGCTTGGGGAGCCTGAAACATCTATTCTCCAAGTTGATTGAACTGTTTCAAAGAACCCTTCTCTTTCTGCCCAGAGAGGACTGAAGCGAAAGGGGAGGGGACCTAAGTCTTCTTCTTCTTTCAGGTAGAGGAGAATTGGTTTGTGGTCCGAGGTAAGTTTTGGAAGAATCTTGTTGGTGACTATTCTTTTTTCCATCATTATAGAGCTGCTGATGAGGAATCTGTTCAGCCTTGCTGCTATGTGGTTTTCTCCTATTCTGTTGTTGGTCCAGGTGTATTCTCCTTTCATTGGTTTGAAGTCTACTAGGTCCCACTGTAGAATTAGATTCTCCACTGTGGTGAGAAAAGGGTCTCTTGAGAAGGTCCCTCCTCTCTTCTCTTTAGAATCTAGAATTATGTTAAGGTCACTTCCTATAACTATATTCATAGGATTAATACGGTCTAGAAAGTCTGAGAGTGTCTTCCAGCACTCTTTCTTTTCATCAGTGTACGTGGAGATACATGTTAAACAAAGCTATGCTGAGATTGCTTGCTGTGTGACACAATTCAATGTATATCCAATGTTGGGTCTCAAAGGATCTCTCTAAAGAAAAAGAGTTTTTTGACTAGAATGTGCCTATTCCTCCAGCCATGCCTCTAGCACTGAAAACCTTTCCAGAATCAAATTTCCATTTTGTGTTACTAGTATTTAGAAGGATTTCCCCTTCTACTTTTGTCTCTTAGAGCATGAGAATGTCTATGGGTTCCATTTTCAATAAATCTTTAATGGCCTCTGCCTTAGTGGGATTACCCAAGCCCCTGCAGTTCCAAGAGACTAGCTGCATCATTTACCGCTTGTTGGGGTAGGCCCTCTTCCCTTGGGGACCCTTGGTCTGGTATTCCTCCCGAGGGTCATCTCAATGGTAGCTTGACTGTTGAGGGTTTTTTGTCTTTCTGACTCTTCTTCCCTGGTTTCCTTGTTTGATCTTCTTCCAACTCTTTTTGATGGCCTTTCAAAGGTCTCTTCATCTGATGAGCCCGTGTTTTCTGTGTTCTTCTTATTTTGTTTGATTATATCAGCATAAGAAGGAGAGGAATTATTACTTGGGGTTAGGTTTGGATTGTTACCTAGCTCTAAAGTGTCGGTATTGTTCAGCTGAGGAAGACCTTCTCGCTCTGTCTCTGGAGGATTTGGAGGTAGCTTGAGCGATTCAAAGGGATTTTTGTCCTCCACAATGCTAATGGTTTCCATGCTTCCAGTGTTTTGATTGCTTGCACTTTATTGCCCTGCTTTATTCCCTATCTCTTTAGCTTTATTTTTGTTGTTCTGCCTGCTACTTGTTGTTTTCTTTGCTTGTTTCCATTGTTCGCCTTTTTATTTCTCTGATGCCTCCTCATTTTTTTTTGCAGTATCTTGCAAAATGCCCGTATTTGTGACAGTGTCGACACTTAAAGGGTAATTGTTCATAGTCGAGCTCTTGGATGTGTGTCCAGTCCGCCACCGAGAGTTTGATTGGTTCAGGTAGCCCGAATTCCAGATCAACCTCTACACAGATGCGGGCATAAGAGTATTGATCCTTCCTCAGTGCCTGATCTATGTATCTTCCTAGGGTATTGCCAATGGATTGTAGCGAGTTCTGACTCCAGCAATGAAGGGGAAGGTGCGGGAGACGCACCCAAATAGGCACAGCTGTGGGCACATCTTGTGCTGGATCAAAGTCTGGGGACCATTTATTCAAGTAGAGGCCTTGGGGACCCATGAAATATGTCCCATCTCTGAAGATCAGGCTTCTGTCATCTACGTTATCAAACACAAAAATAAAGAACCCTTTGCCTACAAAGTGACTTTTTATTCCTTCATTAACCAGTGGTATCTAGTTTCATTCAATCCATTCTTCAACTACTTTCGGGGATGGCCATAGCCCTGTAAACTGGCCGATGAGGCCTCTTTCTGCTAGGTTCAATGCTGTTCTGCAAGTTTCCTCCACAGGCAAGGTCACTGTGGGGATGCTTTCCAATTTTTTTACAAACTTTTGCTGTGAACTAGTAGTCTGTCGTTTCCCAGCAGCTGCTATGAGGGATATGAAGGCTTCGAGCTCTGGAGGCGAGGGAGGAGGGGCCTTAGGGCCACCTCCGAGCTCCATAGAGGAGAAGACCACATGAAGGAGAGAGATATCAATCGGGCGCGGCTAGGGTTACAGCAGCGTGGCCTTGCGCTCGCGCAACGAAATTATTTGTTACAATTTTTCTCCCCTTCTTTCTTAACAAAAGAAATTTTATTTTTCTTTCCTTTATGTTTCTTTCATTTTTCACCACTCTCGAGTGACTTCTTCTTTTCTTATTCTTGTACATTTTTCCCTCTTGCTTCGAGATGTGTAGCTTGAACATAGACCTCATTAAGATTCATGGGATTAAACAGAAGAATGGTATGTCGAAGATATCTATGGAAACCTCCTATGTATTTCAACAGAGTATCTTGTGACTACAAGTCTACTCCTAGCATAATAACTCTTCTCCTAAACTCTTGAGTATACTCTTTCACATTTTTACCTTTTTAACTGTGTGAAATTTTCCCAATTCATGATATCTTTTTTCATATGAACTAAAGGGTAGAATTGTCTTTTTAATGCAACAATGAAATCAAACCAAGTAATAGATATCTTACCATGTTTTTTGATCTCGTCTTGAGTCCTTTCTTCCCACCAAATGAGTGTCGCACCCTCCATTCTCAATGAATCCAACTGAATTTTGATATGATCCTCTTGAAGGTTCTAAATTCTACAATACACCTCCAACTGACAAATCCAATTATGAAGCTTCTTTGCATTCACTTCACCATTATACATGGGCAACTCAAATTTAACATCTAGTTTAAGTAGAGGTGATTTTCTAGATCCTTTTGAAGAATGATGATGAGTATGAGTAAGGGATGTATTAGTGGAAGAGTGTGAAGATTCTTGTGAAGAATAAGATGAAGAAGATGGTGGAGAGGGTGGAGGTTTGTCTCTATTCCCATTACCTCCTCCTGAAGAGCCTTCTCCTTTGGGAAGTTTGGAAATTTCTCCTTGCAACCTACTATTCATCTCTTCATAGAGGACCTTCACCATCTCTATCATATCAAAGAAATCATTTTTGAAGGACTTCTCATCTTCTGTCATGTTTGTAGGTTCTCCTTCATGAGACATGATCTCTGGAGTCTCAAATACAACTTGAGGCTGAACTAGTGTTGGAGATTGTGGCAACCTTGCTCTTCTTCCCCTTGACCCAACTTCAAGGCTTCCAACCAACTTTCATTCACCTATTTTGAGTTTTAACCTTGTTAGCATGACACAAAACTAGCAAAAAATACTCCTTCTTTGCACAAGAAAATATAGTAAACAAAAACAAGAGCTCTGATACCAACTTGATTTGAAATGGAGTAGATTATTAATGATGTGCTATTTCCCCATTCAGAATAAAAACCAATATGCTTATCATTTTCTTATCAAGTGCTTAAGGATTCACCATTTTTTCTTAATTAACTGATTCTGGTGATAGTTTCTTATGTAAATGTTATAAACAATTTAACATAAAACATATGTTGAAAAACAACAAAATAACAACCAAGAACATCAAAATAGGAAACACAACACAAATATTTCATAAGAAGTTCACTCCTCCTGGGATACGTCCCCTTGTTCCAGCTTCCAATGCTTGGGCCTCTCTATTATGCTTAAAATTACAACAAAAGTGTGCTTACAATGCTCAATTTCCTCTGAAACTTGTCTCAATGAGTTCAGAATAGTCAAAACTACTATAATTCACTCTTTTTTCACCTAATTTGGATAAGAACTGAAGAAGTTATGACCTCTCCTAGTTCTCCCACAATATTCTCAACAAATTCCCCTTTTTTAGCCACTAACCATCAAATTAGCCCCAAAAAATGTGCTAACTAGGCAAAAATTCCATCGTGCGGTGAGCCATATTCTGTCGACCGAATCACAAATCACAATCGGTAAGGACCAACAAGTGTTGGGCACAGGATGCCCTAAGGAAAGTTTTGGGGCTTAAAGCCTAGATTTTGGTTCAAAGTTGTAAATCCAATGTAAAGACTCCACATTTTGTGGGTGGAGAGCGCGCAGCTTGTAAATGAGTCATAGGGTTGTCCGCCCTTAGTTTTGTAATGTAATGTCGGCTATAGAGATCTACCCATGGTCCATGGACCATGGGATTGTATAAATAGAGCAAGGCTCTAAGTTGTAAAATAATAGAATTAGAATGACCATGGAATAGAAGTATAGCAGAAGATCTAAGGGTAAAGTTGAGTCTTTGGGTCGTAGAGTAGGAGAAAGCTCTGCAGCTGAGTGCGCAGAGGCCTAGTAGTCCACAGCTGAGTGCATGGACCCCTGCAGTTGATTGTGCAGGGCGAGTTGAGTCTGTAACTGTTGAAGCATTAATAAAGATAAGTTTTACATCAATTTTGCGTATTTATTTCCTGTTTTCTATATTGAATATATTGGGTATAAATTGTATTTATGTTGTCTATATGGTGTGCAAACATAGATAATTGTGTAGGTTAAGTGAATGTGAGTTAAAGTATCTGTTTACACGAGGTTTACTAACATCTATAAGAGGATAAGCAAGATATGCGGTGTAACTTGGGGAAATAGCGCAGATTGCTGCCATAACAGCATGAAATCACCTCAGCCCCTGGTTAGGGCTGCGCGAAGGACAATTATAGCAGATCGCGAAGGTATCACAGGTCAGAATAGTGCACGAAGTAACCTACGCGAAGGTAGGCACAATGGACTAATCAACCCCTCAGACATCTCAAGGGTGCGGAAACTTGGTTCCATCATCCCCCCATACTGCTTCGAGTGAGACTTCAGTCCGCGCTCCGTGGGCTGATGCTGAAAGGGCCAGTAGTGTAGGGATTTTTTTGGTTAATTAACTCTAAACCTGGGTCAGACCCCTTCAAGCCAACAAATGGTTCCGTTGTCGGGACCGGAATCTGCATAGAGATGTTTGATGTCATATCATTGGAATCCAACTAAAAGGGAAATTGAAGGCTAGTTGGACAGAAGAATTCACGAGTTCGCGGCACAAGAGAACAAAAACTAGCGATTGACAAAAGAAGAGTGGTTAGAATACTACCTGTACATAGAGATCCATGAAATATTCTTCACGTCTTTCCCTACAGAGTTGTACGAGTGGATTGCGAAGCTAGCAGATAGCCAAGGAAGGTGGAAACTCGACAATCCTATTGTGTGGACCCTAGAATTAGTACGAAGGTTGGAAGCATTAGAGGATAAGATCACGCAGATTGTTGATCATTGGCTTGATCAAATTATTGTTGGCATTATGTTTCTGGCATGGCTATATGTTACAGATGTTGCACTTGATGGAAACACCCGTGGAAAGGCTCTCAATATGTTGAAAATTAAGAAGTACGCAGGAGAACAATTCAGAAGATGCATACCCACAGGTACATTGTGAAGGGACTGCGGCTAGACACGCAGGTCAGCCATTCAGGAGGTGCGTACCCCCAGTGCACTCACTTCAAGGCAGAGAAAAGCACACGTGGGGTTTCTTATGCTTAATATTTGGTATTTAGCCGACGGTATTTGTGTTATTATGGTTTTGGCTCGTGGTATTGATCCATGATTTTAGGAGGAGCTTGCCTATATAAGGCAAAGAATTTCCCTTGGCTAAGCATCTTTTGCAAAATTGAATATCTTAAGATCTGAAATATTGGGTTATTGTTTCAAAAGCTTGATCTATATGAAAGTGAAATGGAAAGCGAATTTGTGAAGGGTGATCTCTCGAGCGCATGATTAGATCTGTAGATCTGACAGTCTGGGTTATTCTTGAAGTCTTGAAATTATCTATACCCGCAGTCACGCAAGTGCAGTGAAAGAAAAGCGCGGAGATACGCAGGCGCGAAGCACTGCAAGTGCGGAGGTACGCGACGCCACAGAAGGCGCAACTGCAGAGGTGCGCAGCGCCATAGAAGGCGCAGTTGCGGAGGTACACGGTGCCACAGAATGCGCAGTTGTGGAGGTACGCGGCGCCACAGAAGGCGCAACTGCAGAGGTACGCGGCGCCACAGAAGGCACAGCTGCGGAGGTGCGCGGCGCCACAGAAGGCGCAACTGCGGAGGTGCACGGCGCCACAGAAGGCGCAGCTGCGGATGTGCGCGGCGCCACAGAAGGCGCAGCTGCAGAGGTGCGTGGCGCCATAGAAGGCACAGCTGCGGAGGTCAGTGGCACCACAGAAGAACAATGCGTACTTGTACGCAGACATTACATGGGTGAAGCTGCGTACTTCTCTTGAAATCAATTTAGCTATCCATGTTTATCCTTGCTGTGTTCTGGGTGTTGAAGTGATGTCTGGTTTCTAATCTGATAACATCAGTATGAGAAGTGATTGATTATGTTCTTAATGACTCATCTTTATGTGATCTGATGGAGTAGATCTGATTGATGACTCTCATTGTATATGTATTGATCTGGTTGACTGGGTGATTTACTTGTACTTGATGATCATTTGATGTTTATGGATCCAGTTTGAAAATTTATGAAAAGTGGTCCTTGAAAGAAAAGAAGTAGGTGGTTGTAGCTCCCTTCCAGGAGAGACTGGAAAACGAGAGAGAGTGTAGCTCTCTGCAGGTTGCAGCCTGCGTACTGGTAAAGGACTGCACCAGTACAAGACCATTGTAAAAGGAGTATCTAATTTGAAAGAAGATAGAGACATATTGCAGCAGGTGGTTTTCACCCACATTGGGTTTCCACCTTATATCTGGTGTTCTTTGATGTGACTGTCTGATTTTCTTGTTCATGCTCATTATTTATGGTATTGGTATGCAAAAATAATTCAAAGTATAAATAAGAAAGGTTTGGCAAAAGAATTAGATAATACTGATTCACCCCCCCTCTCAGTATTATTGTCAACACCAAAAGTATAATGACAATGCCATAGTGGTATTACAAGGAGGTAAGCAAATGAAATTGTCTAATGCAATTGATGAAGGAACTTTGCAATATGATAGTGTAGAAAACAAGATAACTCAAGAGGATTTCTAGGAAAATAACGAAGCTGAGGATGGGAGTTGTGATGAACTGCTGGAGAGATTTCATATGGAATTAGAATTCTTGGAAAGACTACTCAAGGAACCTGAAGGAGAAATGAAGCTTTCAGAACCTGATAAAGCGAAGATTATGGTTACTATGCATGATAAGGATGAGCTGTCTCTAACATTTATAGAGTTAAGTAAATGTTTAGACTCTTCAGTTAATGATGTGATTGTAGGTGTGGAAGACAGCACTAATAAATATGATGTTGAAATCAGAGAAATTGAGCAGATATTATTTGAAGATGAAATGGAAGATCAGGAGCAACAAAGAAGTTATGTCCTTAGAGACATGAAGGAAAAAAAAGTATTAATTCAACAAGATGAAGATGGAAGGAACCAACAATTTGAAAGGGATGATCAGCGACATGAGAATGAATTTGAGGAAGGCATTATATTGCAAAAGTATGGCAACTGGCAGCAGAATGAAGAACCAAAGATTAATCTGGCAGTACAAAGGAAGACAAGTAAAGACTGAAGATACAGATGGAGAATGAAGAAAAGGGTCAAGTGGAAGCTATTGCGACAGAGGTGGAATGACAAGTTGATGAATGAATTCAGGCAACTTGAACAAATTCGTATTGATTTGTTAGAGAATGAGAGACTCAAAGGAATGGAGTCACAGCAAGAAGAATCTGTTGAAATCCAAAATATCTATGATGGAGGATTGGTGCTTGAAGCATAAAAAGAGGATGAAATGTATTGTATTTTGAAAACTAAAAGTTGTTGTGTGTTTGCAAGTCTTATAGACTTGAGGGAAGACAAGAAATTATTAGAAACTGTTATATTAACAAGTGAGGAAATGAATACTCACGGTCATATGCAGAATAAAGAGAAAAGTTACAGTCAAGTCGAGGAAGATGTCCAGGCAGATGACATCCAAAGGATAAGTCAAAAGGAGGATGGCAAAAGAATTATTGAGATCAAAGGATACACTGAAGTAAGATGACTGTTTAGTGTTATCATAAGTGAAGGGAACAACACAGATATGATTTTTCAGAAGTTAAAGGAAGGAAACTCACATAATCATGTGATGCAGAGGGAAGAGTAGTTGTTAAACATAGATGTAGTAAATTATGTAGATATTTGACAATTGTTTAAGGCTGAAGCCAAAGGAGAGTAGCTTTTGAAAGTTGGTATAGAAGACTTTGTAGATGTTAAATAGTCATTGAAGATTATTGACCTTGAAGAAAGCCAGAGTAGAGAAGGACTAAAGACAGATGTTGCAGATAATGAAGATTGTGTAGAACTTTTGGGAGAAATTCCAAATCAAATGGCAGATTTGGAGCAAAAGTCAAGTCTTTTGAAGGGGAGGCAAGGAAACCAAGGAATAAGTGATAAAATTGTACAAACAGAACTGAATGAGAACAAATTTTTCATCGACAACAAATATGAGAAAGAAGATGTCAAAAATGTTGGCATAATGAGGAAACTGGGTAAAGCATTTGCATTTATTGAATTGATTAATTCTGATGAAGATTTATATGCAGGTGCAAGGCAATGTGAAATGAATTTGAAACAAGGACTCGATTCTGAAGATCAAATCGAAGTAAAGAGAGAATGAGATTAGAATGCCTCAAAAAGAAGAAATGGTGTTGAATCTACAGTATGGGAGTGTTGAACTAGAAATGAGTTCAAGAGATGATAGTAACAGAATTATTATTATACTACAGGGAATTATTGGTGAGGAAGAGGCTGGAAGTGACATTTCAGGAGCAGAGAAGTTAATGCCATAATCCTTAAGAGTGCATAAATGAATTTACGAGAAGAAGAAATATTCCAAGTAGCTAAACAAGTAGGAAAAATTCAAAGTTTTCAAGAAATTTGTGAAGTTATAGGTATGTGGAGAATTGAAGTAAGAAATAGTGAAGTCATTGCAGAGGATCAATGGAGAAGGAATTTGTACATTTCAGAAATGTATATGGGAAAATATTGGCACAGAGAATGATGTTCTTATTCAAGAACACAATCAGTTGCAGGGGAATAGTATTCAACATATGAGAAGTGAAGTGGACAAAGAATTGGATGAGTTGTGGAAACTCATACAGCAACATTCCAATAAAACAAATACAAGACAAAAGAAGACAGGAAGATTGGCTGGAAAGAATGGTATAGGTGAAGGGGAATGGAAAACTGCGAATTAAGATGAGCAAAATAGCAGTAAGGTATGTGAAAAGGATAGCAGTAGACAGTGAGAGCATGGATAATGGGACAATACAGCATAAAGGAGGGAGACATGAAGAAGAACAAACAACAGCAGCAACCAAGAACAGATTGCCAAACCAAGTATGGAATCCAGGAGGACATAGATCAGAAGCACATGATCAGGAGATCATGATTAATTTAAACTTTGGGAGTCTGATGCAGGAGAATCTATGCCTAGCCAGCGACATGATGGAGTGGTCACATGTTGTGGCTAATGCAAGTTTGGAGGAAGACTAGTTGTTAAATTTGTATTAATTTCAAATAAATGTAAGTAGTTAAGGGTTGCCTAATTCTAAACAGAATTGGGAATAATTGGAAAGTGATCCTCCCTATGTGGAGATCAAGCCGATTAGCTATATTAATTAGCTAGAGTAAGATACGGTTTCTAGAAATAGAGTGAATTCCTTCATTTGTGGAAGGAAGTAGTTAGACAGAGCATATATGTGTTTCCTTTCTTTTCTGAAGAAGAAGAGAGACAGGGGAGAGAGGATTCGAGAGCAATGTAAGCCTATGGGTATCGTAGGAGGAAAAGGCCACTAATTTGCAGAACTAGGCTAGAGAGGATTGAGGAGTGAAGCAAGAGAAAAACATCGTAGACTGTAGTTTCTTTGAAACAAAGGTCTTTATCTATGTAATCTAGCCTAAGACCAAGACTCTGTTGTTTTATTATTATGAATAAAGCAATGTTGTGTGCATAATTACTTAAACAACCTATGGAGGCTTGAATGTTTATTTTTTCCATGTTTTCGAATGAATTTGGTACAGGCTCTGTGGTTTCGTTCTTCACAGTAGAAACCCTATGGCTAAAGCAAGTTTAGTGTAATTTGGGTCCACAAGTGGAAAACCCATTTACACAGAGAAACGGCCTGAAACACTTAGCGAATTTGGCAAATCGAACTTGAAATATTATAAATATTGCTTTTGGGCCTTATGGGTCCGATATAATAATCCCATCGCATCGGAGGAAGGGAATCGGCATGGAAGATCAGCGACTATGGATATCGCGACCCAACCAGACCTGAAATAGTGTATGAAAGATTGGATAGCCTGTCGGGTCCGCAAGGCTATCACATCGGAGGTTTAATGGGGAGGTGGTATATATTAAAGCAGGTATATGGAGACCGTCGATAGTGATTAACGTTATCGCATCAGACCCTGCCAAAGGATAGCGTTGACATTACAAACCAATAGGACTACCGATTGTCGATTTAGTGATTGAATCTAAGCTGTCTGATCAGCCAGATCTCGATCTGCAGAAATATACATATAATTGTTGGGAAAGGCGAAAAATCGTTGTTTTAGCAGTTTAAGGAGTATTTCGGTCCCAGAAATCAAAAAAACGCTATTTAAATCTTTTTCAAAGGCTTTTCATTCTCGATATGAAAAGACATGGTCTACAAAGGAAAAGGGGTATTTGGCGGGGTGATTAGTGGGTCATTTTTGATCCATTTGGGTTTTAAGGCCAAAAGCATATAAAACGCTTTCGATATGCATATACGTGGGCAGAAGCTTTGAAGGGCCATTAAAGCTTTAAAAATGACGTTTTTAACTTCTGCGAATTTGGCCTCTGCTGAGTTAACTGACGGTGAAATTCAATTTTTTTTTTTAATCAGGACTAATTTTAGTCAATAAATTAGTCCTTCTTCATTTTTCAAAATCACTCATAACATTTGCAGCAATTTGTTTCCTTGGCTTCCATGAATTTTTATTTGTTTACTTTATTCTTATTTTCATTTTTGTGTTTTTATTTATTTTTATTATTTTTAAAAAACAAATAATGATTTGTTTTTAATAAAAGATATACTAACATGAAATCCTTTTTCTGATCCTCCAGATCACACAAAGCATGGGAGGAGAGCATACTTATGAATTCTTTATGTAATTGAAATCTGAAATTTGAAAAGAAATATAAGAATAATTTGATTTCAAACCTCAAATTTTAACTTTCTAAACTCCACTTGTTTTCCTTCTTCACAAATATTCCTTTGATTGTAGATCTTCCTGCCAATGGTTAGTGAATGAGGTAGCTCTTACTACACCACCAAAATTTCCAAGAAATAAATGAAATCAAATTTTTAAAATGAAAAACTTTTTAAAAAAATACTTTCCAAGCTTGGTTTTATTTTCCTATTCTATCCTACTCCCTTTTTAGAAAGAGATTTTTATTTTTATTTTCAAGTGTATTTTCAATAAAGCCATTTACGGATCAAAGTCTCTAGTATGCTCACATCCAAATTTGAAAAATATACCTGAATGTTTGCAAGGATATGAGAGATCAATTGCGCATTTGGATTAAATGTTAAGATTCATTGAAGAATGGAAGAAAGTTGTGGCCTAGTCACTTTTTGAAACCAATCTTCAATGTAGTCCTCATTCTCTTGACTCTCTTCCAAATGCTTGAACATCATTCTAGATCTCCTGTCCATAAATGGATTAGTTCGACACTTTTATAATGAAAATATTGATTGAAATTTATGCATCCTATTTATCATGATTTATATATGCAGCTGAAAATGAGATTCAAAGCTAACGCCTATGTATACTTTCCCATGTTACTAAGATCTTGCTGTCACCAAGTTATCCTTTCAACATGAGTTAGCTTTTCCAAAGAAATATACTAGAACTGAATTAAATTCCTAATGCTTAATCCCTTAGCACCATCCCTGGCAACGGTTCCAAAATGTTGGGCAACTTAATTGCTTAAATTGCTTTCATTAAATTATCAACCAGGGAAACTCGTAAGCTTGTGATGATGCCAGCAAAATATATGCCGGAGTAGGCAACTAACTCTATGTCTAAATAAATGATTTATGATTCAATATAATATGCAAGGGAAGAGGCTCCTAATTGAGGAGGTCCTGGTTGTCCTTCCCTACAGTATTATAGATTGAAAAGAAATCATTGATTACATAAAACTAGAAACTTGGAATAAAGAAAATAAAATGAATTTAATTGTTGTTCAGATTCAAATAGAGAGAGAGACTAACTTAGTCTCTTGATTGTCCCCTTGTATATTGATCCAAACTAAACTAAGATTCATTCATAAGCATAGGAAATGAAATAAATTGAAACGTAAAAGCAAAAGAATGAATTTCAATTATCATGCAAATCAAATAGAGAGAGAGCCTAACTTAGACCCTTGGTTGTTCCCTCATATGCTAATAAGATTTTAAAATAAAACTCATTCATCAATCATAAACAAATCCTCAAACATCTAGGCAATTAAATAAAATAAGATCTATTATGAAATAACATGTTCCTTTGATCCTTTTAGAGTGAGCTCAATTCTCCTAAGAACAAAGTGACAAGCTATTCCATATACTACATTAAGACAATTTATATCTAAAACTATATAAGGGAGATTTATGTAAAATGAAGCTTTATTCTATTCCATCATAAGTTGGATACATGCTCCAAGAGTCCTCCCTTTGGAATGGAGGAGGTACTCCTATTCATACAAAAACTATCATAATAAACTCATAAATGTAGTCCCACTATTCCCTCCTTTGACCCACATATTTCTCAACCAATGGTGACACATAACCCTATCCTCCATGATCTCCTCCATGAGGTCCATGATCTTCTCCATGAGGTTCATGATCTTCCCAAATTCGAATTTGAACATAGATGCCACATAAGGATGCCTTGGAAGCTTCATTTGTACCTACACATGTCAACAAACTCATTCTAATTGTTAGGTATAAGTATAAGCATATTATTTTCTAAAGTTTAGCCATAAATCTACTTTAAAATGTTAAGAATTAATAAACTTTGGAAAAGCATAGTTATAACCCAATGATGAGGCAAATGTAATGATGTGGAGGTAGAATGGAGGTGACATGAAGGTAATATGGAAGTAATGTGCAGGTATTAGTGAATAATGGAGTGAGAATAAGGACTATTTTGAGGCCCAACATTGAGCTCGCTCTAAAAGGATCAAAGGAACATGTTATTTCATAATAGATCTTATTTTATTTAATTGCCTAGATGTTTGAGGATTTTTTTATGATTGATGAATGAGTTTTAAATTAAAATCTTATCAGCATATGAGGGAACAACCAAGGGTCTAAGTTAGGCTCTCTCTCTATTTGATTTGCATGATAATTGAAATTCATTCTTTTGCTTTTAAGTTTCAACTTATTTCATTTCCTATGCTTATGAATGAATCTTAGTTTAGTTTGGATCAATATACGAGGAGACAATCAAGAGACTAAGTTATTCTCTCTCTCTATTTGAATCTAAAGAACAATTAAATTCATTCTCTTTTCTTTATTTCAAGTTTCTAGTTTTATGTAATCAGTGATTTCTTTTCAATCTATAATAATGTAGGGAAGGACAACCAGGACCTCCTCAATTAGGAGCCTCTTCCCTTGCATATTATATTGAATCATAAATCATTTAGTTAGACATAGAGTTAGTTTCCTACTCCTGCATATATTTTGTTGGCATCATCACAAGCTTACGAGTTTCCCTGGTTGATAATTTAATGAAAGCAAGTTAAGCAATTAAGTTGCCCAACACTCAATTCTCCTAAGAACAAAGTGACAAGCTATTCCATATACTACATTAAGACAATTTATATCTAAAACTATATAAGGGAGATTTATATAAAATGAAGCTTTATTCTATTCCATCATAAGTTGGATACATGCTCCAAGAGTCCTCCCTTTGGAATGGAGGAGGTGCTCCTATTTATACAAAAACTATGATAACAAACTCATAAATGTAGTCCCACTATTCCCTCCTTTGACCCACATATTTCTCAACCAATGGTGACACATAACCCTATCCTCCATTATCTCCTCCATGAGGTCCATGATCTTCTCCATGAGGTTCATGATCTTCTCAAATTCGAATTTGAACATAGAGTGCCACATAAGGATGCCTTGGAAGCTTCTTTTGTACCTACACATGTCAACAAACTCATTCTAATTGTTAGGTATAAGTATAAGCATATTATTTTCTAAAGTTTAACCATAAATCCACTTTAAAATGTTAAGAATTAATAAACTTTGGAAAAGCATAGTTATAACCCAATGATGAGGTAAATGTAATGATGTGGAGGTAGAATGGAGGTGACATGAAAGTAATATGGAAGTAATGTGCAGGTATTGGTGAATAATGGAGTGAGAATAAGGACTATTTTGAGGCCCAACATACCCCCAAACTAAAGATATTGCATGTCCTCATGCAATCTATTACATTACTTTTTGATACTTGAGCTAGGCTTAAACTTTGCATGATATCATTTACTTGACTTTTGCAAAGCAATTTTGATGAACCGCAACTTGGTTGGTTCTCGTGTTTCAACCATATTTTCTTTGTTGCATTCAATTTTAAGGTATGATCTTTGCATATTGATAATGCGATTTTTATTGTAGAGTATTTTTGTTGGATTGCATCATGGTTGGTTCTTGTGTAACAACGATGATTGTATTGGCATCCAATTAACTTATAAATACTTTTGACAAAGCCATTTGTATGCTCATGTAAGAATATATTTTGAAGGTAAGTGGGTTTTAAAATTTGATATATGCATATGAATGTTATATGAATGTGACAAAGTATGTATGTAAATGTATCTTTCCCCTTAAATGGATGGTTTTGGAAGTTATGTGAAATGAGGAAAGAGAGTGAAGTTTTTCCAAAAATTATTGTTCTAACGTTTCAAGGAATTTAATGGTTAAAAGTTAGAAAATATCATACCTTAACTTACCCTTCCAAAAATGGATGAGAGTTGTGCACGTGTGGCTACAAAAATGTTGTTCATAGTCTTCTTTACTTGGTTGTGAAAATGGTGGATGAAATCGAAAAAGTGAATCTTTTATTGTTGCTACATCTACTGCTAGATCTGTTGTTGGATCTTCTATTGAATGTTCAGAATCTGTTGCTAAATGTGGCTGAAAATGTATAAGGCTTAGAAGGTATACAAAATATAGAAGTTACATTCCCCCCCCCCCCCACCTTGTTTATTGACTTGTCCTTAAGTCAAACTGAAAAACAATGAAAGGAAATCGTCTTCATCTGCTACAAAATTTGGGTCTTCAAATCTTCAACACTCGATGGCACAAATCTTTCCATGTGAATAAATGTGTCGATGTCGAACATGGAAAGAAGTCATTGGATTACCGACCATTGATGAATTTCGTTAACCAATGTGAGGCAAACTCACCATTAATGTCAATGAGTGTCAAGGTACCTAAGTACATCTTGCGAAGTGCGAATAGATGAGCCGATGTCGAGCCACTTGCAAGATCCAATGATCAAGGGACATTGGTGTATTCCCATGATTGCTGGCGAGAGAGCCTGTCATTAAGGCATACAAGCCTCAAGGTACTAATAATGACTCTAGTCTTTATCCCAGATAAGGTGCTGAGGTCGGTGGGTCAAGACTTGTTAGAAGGGAGGCCTTAAGGAATCCTCCATCATCTAACACGAGTATGAAATAATGATTTTGAAGGACCAAAGATGGAAAATTTGCATTGAAGCAGGGTTTATTTGGAAGAAAAGGAAAATGGGGTGACTCAGCTTCGTAAGGGAGCTGAATGACTTTATTCATGGGCTATAGGTTGGTGAAAGAGACAAGAAAATGACTGTGAAGGAAAATAGAATGGAAAATTTATCAAGGTTTTATTTGAAAACATGGAACGGAAAAGGAGTAGAAATATAATGGCGAATGTAAAGGGAAATGAGGCGAATGTTTATTAACTGAATAAGCATACTGGCATCTGAAAGGCTTGCATTGAGAACTCATTGGGATTTACAATTTTACAAAGGGAAGAAAATATTGGTTGTAATGAATATGGACTTATTCACATGATTCATAATAAAATTGATCTGTTGGAAGTCCAATTGTCGACAAATTAGACTCCTTGAATGATCATCTCATTAACGTAAACCTGCAAAAACTTGGCATTCACAAAACATAAATATATCCAAGCAAAAGTGATCAATTTCTACTTGGTTTTTTATGCAAAAATTAAACACCAATGGAACAGATTTAAATAAAATCAAATGTATAAGTTAGCCCAATTCCATGATTTCTTACAAATCCATTTTCAAATATGAAATAAGTATAGTTAACTCCCTTCTTATGTAACTTTTGTAAATAAAATTCAATTTTGTTGCAATTATGCAAATCCCGAACATAGTCGAAATTATTTCATGATTTGCATCGAGGATATCGAATTTCACATGTCGTCCTTGATATTGTATTTGCCAAAATCCGCATCATTGCAAGATGTTTAATACAGATGCATCAAATAAAAATAAAAATAAATTCAGAATGAAAACTAATTGTTACTCCTTGTTGAAAGTTTCGCCATGTTGTGATTTTCTGTGTTTTGCCCATATTCCATAACATCACCAACCCACAACGTTACACATGAACAAATATCAAATGCTTAAATGTCAAAAAGAGTTTGCATAGTAGAAAAAGGAGTCAATGCGTTGAAGGATGTGGCGGTGAATGTGCAATATTGGTCAATGTTGTGTTGCCATGTGGTGCCAAAATTGTTGTTTAATTAATGTTGTGTCAAAATTGAAGAATAATTAACAAATACCAATCCCTACAAGATTTGAACTCATGACCTCCATTATGTAATTTGAATGACTTACCAATAAATCACAAGTCACATTTATGAATTTAATGGCAATTTGGAAATTTGGAAATTTTAATTATTCTAAAATGAAAATTGAAACAACGACTTGACAAGTGGCCAATCTAAATCCAAGATTTTTAGGAAATATGATTCAAAAATATTTGCCAAATCATTTTTCATATCGTTTGAATTCATTCTTTCCAAGATTCTTAGGAAAATGAAATTCGAAAATATTTGCCAAATTATTTTTCATATCTTTTGAATTCATCATTTCCAAGATTTTTAGGCAAATGGAATTCCAAAATATTTGTCAAATTATTTTTCATATCTTTTGAACTCATCCTTTTTGCCTAAAAAGTGGATTCTTTAACCAATTTTTATTCTATTAAAGTTTGGGAAATGTTTATGATTTTTTTATATATTTTTTTGTTGCAGGTTGTAAGCATGGAGAAAATCTCATCTTTGTAGTAAGAATTTTTTTTTTTAATTATTTTTTTTTGTTATTTAACTATTAAATTTTTTTATCAATTTTTTTTAAATATATTGATTTATTTTTTCTCTACAGCTTGGCAACACTATTGGGTGGCTGGCCATAGCTCTGTGGCTGAGCCAATAGATGGCCATGGCCTTGGCTGCAGGCTGCATTTAATTGAAAAACCGTTTTTTTTTCACGCAACCTCACAAATAACACTCCAAAAAACCCTAAAAATCTCTCAAATGGTTACGAATTTTGCGAAAATATTTTCCGACAAACATAATTCACCCCATTATGAGAAAAACCCATGTTTTAGATTTTTCATATTCGCTTTCATTTGGTCACAAAATGCATTTTAAAAATGATGTTTTTAACTTCTGCGAATTTGGCCTCTGCTGAGTTCACTGACGGTGAAATTCGTTTTTTTTTGGCTAATTTATTGACTAAATTAACACAAGTATTTAATTATCAATTCAGGTTTGTAAAACTTGGAGGCAAATCCACTGTATATGGATATCAGATATAATCAAGTTTAGAAGATAAAATTTGAAGAATTAAGGAAGTACATATTACAAATATAAA